>MUHK01002135.1:0-17375 GCA_002151225.1 Paramoeba pemaquidensis
TTTTTTTTTTTTTTTTTTTTTTTTTTTTTTTTTTTTTTTCCTTTTCTGGAAAACGTCAAAAAATGGGTTTTTTTAGTTTTGTTTTTTGTTTTTGATTTTTGGAAGGTGGTTTTCCATTCGCCATGGGGAAACAAAAGAAAGTTAGAGAGTTTAAACACAAAAAGCTTCTCAAAGCAGGGGATGTTCGTTTGAAGAAAAACCAAGACAAGAGAAAAGGACCAGAAGAACAGGAGAAGAAGAAAGAGAAAGTTAACTATGTCGCACAAACTTCTTCTGCTCTCTTCTTCAAGTACAACACCCAATTGGGACCCCCCTATCGCGTTCTCATTGATACAAATTTCATCAACTTCTCGGTTCAAAACAAGTTGGAGGTTGTCACAGAAATGATGAATTGTTTGTACGCCAAGTGCATTCCAATCGTTACAGACTGTGTGGTTGCTGAGTTGGAAAAGTTGGGGCAAAAATACAGGGTTGCTTTGAGACTTGTAAAGGACCCTCGGTTCGAAAGAATAACTTGTACTCACAAGGGGACCTATGCCGATGACTGTTTGGTGAAGAGAGTTGAGCAGTTCGTTATCTTCTTTTTTTCATTCTTTCCTTTCTTCTCTTTTCAAACCCCTTTGCTCCTTTTTCTTCCTTGCTCACTGATGACCCATCAACACAAATTCCAATTGTAGGCATAAATGCTTTATTGTTGCCACTTGTGATAAAGATTTGAAGAGAAGGATTCGAAAAATTCCAGGTGTTCCCATTATGTACATCCGGGGAAAACGATACTCGATTGAGCGTCTTCCTGAGGCTTATGGAGGTTCTTTTTTTTCTTCTTTTCTTTTCTTTCTTTTTCTTTTCTTTTTTTCCTTTCCCCCCCTCTCTTTCTCTCTCTTTTCTCTCTTTTCTCTTTTCTCATTCTCTTTTCTCTTCTCTTTTCTCTTCTCTTTCTCTTCTCTTTTCTCTTCTCTCATCTCTTCTTTTCTCTCTTTTCTCTCTTTTCTCCTGCTTCTCTTTTCTTTCTTTTCTTTCTTTTCTCTTCTCTTTCTCACCAACCCTCCCCCCCCCCTTCCCCCTNCACCTCCCTCTCCCCCTCCCCCTCCCTCTTCCCTTCGAGACAAATCCTTTTCCCCCTCGTCCTTTCAATTCAAAGGAGTCAGGAATTTTGAATGAAAATCTTGAATTTCTTTCTTCTGGTCCCCCTTGCTGTTGCCCTTCTTGACTTGTTTCTTGTTGCTCTTGCATTTTTTCTTCCATTTTTTCGTCCATTTCTGGGGTTTCCATTTCTGGGGTTTCCATTTTTTGCTTGTTGGCAGTCTGTTCTTTTTTTCTTTTGGTTGTGCTTGGAGCGAAGAGTTAGAGAAGAGAAGCAAGTTTTTCTCTTCTCTCTACTCTTCTTTTTGGGCTTTTCTTCTCCTTTCTTCCAAGACCCACCTCTTTTTTTTTCGAGATCTCAACTTAAAAAAGGGCGGAAAGTTGTGAATATCTCTTAAGTGATGCTGCCGATTTTTCAGGGTCATGAATCTTTTGTTGCAATCTTCTACCAAACATCGATACTAGAAAGAGAAATGGTGAGAGGCAAGGGTGGGAGAGTGGGAAGAAAAGGGAAAGAGAAAGAGAAACCAATTTTTCTTTCGTTTTTTCCTCCACTTTTTGACGAAAGAAAGGGTCATGCGATTCCTCAAGGTGCAACCCCAACCAAAACTCACTGTTGTAATAAAGGTGAGGCGATGGGAATCAATGATAAGGGAGGGGTGGGGGAACCAACCAAGGAAAAACAGTTCGACAGCGACGACAAAAAAATTTGTGAGAAGTTTTGTAGTGGTGATCCAGATCTACCCAATTCGAAAAGGAAGAGCGACATCCAAAGCTAGGACAGGTGTGTTGCTTTTCGAGAAGTCTTTGGGGGAAAGGTGAGGAAAAGGAAAAGAGGAGAGAAAAAAGGGGAGAAAAAATAACTCTTCAATCCCATCAAAAAGATAACTCCCCTCCCTTCGCTGCTGTTGTTTCTCAAGGGCATGTTGTTGTTTCCAAAAATAATGACTTAAGTTCCCATGCTCAAAAAATTCGTGACTGGGAGGGTACACTCTCTTGCGAGGAAAAGACATGAGGGAGGAGAGACAAAGCCCCCTTTTTTCCATCCCCAAAAAATCTTTCCCCAAAAAAAAATAACGGTTCCTTTGCAGTTTTTTTTTGAAAAGAAAAAGGGGAAGTGGAGAGGAAGGGGAAGGTGAAAAAGGGAAGGTAAAGGAAGGTCCTTGGTCCTAAAATCCTATAAATAGACTGTTTATTGAAGTCTTTTTCTCTTTCTCTTTCTCTTTCTCTTTGTGTTTCTCTTTCTCTTTCTCTTTCTCTTTTTCTCTTTCTCTTTCTCTTTCTCTTTCTCTTTCTTTCCTCTACTTGACAAAACGCAGAGTGGCAGAGAGCCTTCCAACAGGAACTTGGTTGAGTTGAAGTTCAACATTGACATTCACTTGACCACCTTTGAAGTTCAGGCGATGAAGCCACACAACTCCCACTCCTAGAAAGGTCGTGTGAGAAGACCAAAGGAAAAAGAAAAAAAAGAAAAAAAAACCAAAACTAAAACCAAAACCAAAACCAAAAATACAAAAAAAGAAAACTAACCATCATCAACATCCGGCTGTGACCGAACAGACAAAACTAAATACCTCGATCTCAAATACTCCTCCGAATTACTCAACGTCCTCAATTTGACAACCCCGCCCCACATCCCCTCCGAAAATTGCACCACCTCCTCCAAAACCGACGAATGAACCACCAACACCCTCCCCGTGTTCCCCACCACCCCTACTACCTTCACCCCTCCCAAAATAAAGGTGGATGATCCAGTATGGGGAGAATCCCCCTTTGGCCTGTCCATAACCCCCCACTGAACCCCCACCTGAACCCCCCCTTCTTCCCCTCCCACGCAATAGGAGGACACAGCAGGCCCCCGGTGGAGGGTGTGGAAAAAAACGGAAGGGGAGACTGGGCTGGAGGGACGGGGGGAAATGAGGAACTCGAGAGGAGACATAAGACGTGGGGAAGAGACGGGGGAGGGGGGGGNAAGGGGGGGACGAAGGGGGGGACGAAGGGGGGGATGAACAAGAGGACGAAAAAGGCATCGAGGTCGGTGATCTTGGCTCATATGGAAACCCTTCCTCCAAAGAAGGAGAGGAAGTGGAGGAGGAGGAAGGAGGGGGGAGGGAAAATCCACTCGGGGACGTTACCCCCTCTCCCCCTCTCGCTCCCCCTCCCGCTCTCCCTCCTCCTCCGCCTCCGCCTCCCCCTTTGTCCACAAAAGGAACCCATCCAAAAGGAAACGAAGTTGCCCGGTTGGTGACCGAAATAAACGTGGCATCCACCCCATCAACTCCAACCTTTGACTTGTCGGAGACCTCATCGACTGAAACAAGCTGGAGAGAGGACTCACAATAAGTCAACATGATGGATAGATTCGAGTTGTCTCCATATTTACAAAAGGCCTGTCCCAGGGGAGGAGGAGGGAGGCTTTTCTTCTCGACAAGTATTTTGGCCTTTTTGGGGAGCTTGTCTTTGAAAAAATGCACGCGAATGTTCCCCAGGAGCTTGGTTTCCTCCGATCGACAAAAAAGAAGAATCGCTTTCGTTTTTGACCTGGCTGACACCCCCAACTGGTACCCTCGCAAATAACCATGCTTCAGATCATTCTCCCCTTCGCTGTTGGCGTTCGTGAAGAATTCTCGAACCAAAAAGGACACATACCCCGTGGGACTGAGAGAAAATCCTCTCGGGACAGTAAAAGTGCAATTGTGAAGAAAAAATACCAAGATTGGGGGAGCTGTTCCATTGTCCACCACAGCCTCGCAGCCTCGTAAAATCTGGAGCTCGATCGACTCCCGAGAAGGTCTGGAAGAGAAGGAAATTTGGGTGATCCCCAAGGATGTTTTACGAACTCCAACCCCAGAGTATGGGGGAAGGAATGGGTCAGGTCCATTGTCAGATTCAGGTGTTACAAGAGGAACTCGGGAGGAAATGTGATATTGCTTGTACTTTTTCTCTCTCACTTGGAAAAGTTCTTCTTCGAGGGATTCGCTATTGGTAAAGTCGGAGAGAGGTTTGGGTTCATTGTAGAAAACAAGGATAGAGACATTTTCACGCTTGGTGTTGGATGGGAGATTTTTCTCTTTCTTGGCGGGCTCCTGAGAAGGCACGTTGCCACTCCCGATTGTGAGCTCTCGTCCCTTGCCCTCTTTGCCCTGCCCATCCTGCCCAAGATTTTCCTGCTTCCTTTCCTCGTTTCGAGCTCCTTTCTCTTCTTGCTTCTCTTTCCCCTCTTTCTTGTCTTCCTCCCCTTCTGTCCTTTGCCCTCCACCCTCTTTCCCCTCTCCCCCATCTGTCGCTTCCTCGATAAAGAGCTGAAGCTGATAAATAAATGTATCTCTCTCCCTCGTGCTCTTGAAGGAGAGCAAAAGAATGGATTGATCATAATAGGTCCCATTGTCAACCCTGCGAACAATAGGGAAAAGACGTCTCATTAGCACCGGCTCCACCATCACCTCGTTTTCTGCTGTTGACCCGAGCCAGAGCCCTGGTGATTGAGGGTTTTGTGTGAAGGATTGCTCAAAAGATGGAGAGACTGGGCAATCAACTGATTTCGACATCTCGCTTTTCAAAGAGGAGCGCTCTGCTTTTACTGCAGTATCTTGTCGCTCGCGATGGGACTCACGGAAAGCCCCACTGAGGAATGATGAGGTCGGGGATTGAGAATAACCGGTGCGAGTCCCACGAAAGGCAGGAGAATCCCCCATATTGCCACAGCTTTCAGCGGAATCCGCTCCCAAAATGGCAACTGAGGAACTTCTCTGAAAAGAAGGGGCCTCTTTTCCCCTAGATTCAGCCATAGAGGGGGGCCCTTGGGAGTATCTGGGTCGCCTTGGGGAGGATTGCCTGGGTGAAGGAGATTGCTTGGATGCTTTGCTTTGCTCTCCAAAAACTCTCTCCTTTTCTCTCTCTTCCCGGACTGACGCAGTCAGCGCTCCATCCTCCACAAAGATCATCACGGTTTGGTAAATGTTCCAAACCCTTGTGATCCGGGTAATATGCCGCACATCGATCTCCACGCTCACAGACTCACCCACAGATGTTAACCTCAGGACTTTGTCCTGCACCTCCAAAGCGCCATGGGATCGCGCGAACGGAGCCGAAGGTGACATCGATTGTACCTTCTTCCAAGACGGCTTTTCCGGGGTGGACTTTTCCAGGGCAGGCTCTTCACGGAGAGGTGAGCCCAATGAAGAGGCCATGGGCGATTTCTTGGGAGAGACAGCCAAGGAAGTCAACGTGGTAGAGGAGAGACCCCGCCCAGGAGATTTGTCCCCTTGATCTTGAGACTTTTTTTTCATTGCGGTCGACTCGAGGTCTGCGACAGTTTTCCACCGACTCCCAGAGTGGAACTTTTTCATTGGGTGGTGTCGGGGGGTGGTTTGTGATTGTTGGGGCTGGAGGACAGGAGGATGTCTTGCTTTGGTTCTTAGCTCAACCACCACCTCTGCTTTCCTTGTCGGGTTCATCGGAGCTTCCGGATCCAGCCTCACCGCTACCCATTCCATTTTCTTCTCCACAATCGCTCCCAACAAAGCAACCTCACTCGCTGAGATAAACATTTTCTTGGCGAGAGATTCCAACATCTCCTGTGCCGTGGTTTCTTTGGAGATGGACAACTTGATGCTCACAACCTCTCCGGTCGCTGATGTTGTTAAAGGAGGAGGGGCGCGCGCACGAATGAGCTTGTCGGTGTCTTCGAGAGGGGCTGTGATTTTCACCTTCCTCCCAACTCCCTCTTCTTCCTCCTCCTCCTCTTCGTCTTCTTCCTCGTCGTCTTCGTCGTCTTCTTCGTCGTCTTCTTCGTCCTCTTCCTCTTCCTCTTCCTCTTCCTCATCTTCCTCTTCCTCTTCCTCTTCTCCTTCTTTTTCTTCTTTTCCCTCTTTTTCTTCTTTTCCCTTTTTGTTTGCCTTCTTTTTCTTCCCCTTCTTTTTCTCCTTCTTTTTCTTTTTACCCTTCTTTTCTCCTTTTTCTTGCTTCTTTTGGACTTTTGCACTGGGCGCCTTCTGCTCTGCCACTGCACTTTCGTTGTCTCCATCATCCTTCAACTCAATAATGACAATCTTTTCGCTCGACTGAATCACCTTTTGTCGAAACTCTCTTCCCTTTGCCATGAATTTCAACAGCAACCCAACTTCTTCATCCCAATAATCCCACAATTTGACACCTGCCTCGAGAGGTTGAAATGCGTTCATCTTCAAACCTCTCCCATCCTTCCCCTTTTCAAATCCATCAACTGTCACCCTCCTCAAGGCCAAATCGAGATAAGCTTGCCTCCAAAAATCTTTCCCGAGCTGGTATTGGTATCGCTTAGTAGAATGCTTCGCATCCGCTGCCGTCCCTTTGAGACTTCTTTGACCTGTTTTCGTTTTGAGCCTCAAATTGCAGAAAAAAAGAAAAAAAGGAGAGGGGAGAAAACCTGTGCGAGTGAAGTCTGTTTTTAGAGCTTTTGCACCCGTATATCTCAAAGAGATCACATCAGCATTGTCTGCCCAAACGTTGTTAAACATTTGTATTGTTGTACTCTCGGAATCGACCGATTTCATTGAGGAGAGAAGGTTGAGCGATCGAAGGGTGGCTTCGAGGGAGAATTTGGCCCACAAACTGCAAACCTAGTGGAGAGTCATGGCACTGAAAAAATGAAACTCAAAATGAAAAAAAAGGAGAGTATTTACAAACCACATTCGTCCGATCTAAGCAATCAATGCAATTCGTTCTCATGGAACCCCACTGAATCTCCTTTACAACCTCCTTTTCTTTGTGGAAAACACCATGAGCAACAAGATGCTTTTTGGCTTTCTCGAGCAGTACATTCAAATTGTCGTAATTGTTGCTTGCACACTCCGCATGAAAATCAAAGGGAAGAAAGGTGATTGATCGTGAGGCTTGATTGCATAGCCTTGACTATGATTGGTGGAAAATAAGATAAGAAAATGAAGGACTGCCTCAAAAAGAAAATCAGATAAAAAGCGAGAAAAGAACCTGAACTTCATACTCCTCAGCAAGAGGGTATTCTCCTCCGTTGAGATCAATGAGAGAGACCAGGACTTGGGGGCCATAGAGAGGGACTACACTTTCAAAGTGGCGATCAAAATAGGAGTTTCCCCCGGAAAGAAGCGAAAAATCTGCTATTTTGCATGCTGCTCGAGAGTTAAAAAAAAGAAGAGAAAGAACGAGGAAAAATGATCAAACAAGGCTTCATCTGCTTGCCAGCAAATTGGGTCCAATAAAGCGGAATTGACCCTCGAATTTGAACATGGGAAAATACTGAGGGTCCATGGGTGACCACTTGTTCACACTCCACAAAATTTGCAACATTTCCAAATGAATCAGATCCTCTTGCGAGATATCTTGTCGAAAGGGGTAAGAATGAAAAGAGGAGAAAAGTAAGGGAGGAGAAAAGACATACCGAGCCCCGGTTCTCATCCACCCACGACGAGAAATCAAAGCATAATCGTATTTACCAAGCTCTGTTGAGTTCGCATGAATCGATACAAACCCATCGATAATGGGCAAAACTAGTGCTGAAAGACCCGTATCATCTAAAGACCCAGTGATACTTGCATTCCAAAGAAAGCGATCGTCTGAAAGATTACGGTCGTACTTGACCGTAGCTTTCTCCAAGCGAGAAGATGGTGTTACAGAAGCCAGGACTTCGGTGGAGTCGAGCATGGGATTCGACGAAGGAGGAGAATTTTTGAAAGGGGCGGGTTCAAAAGAGCCAGTGGATTGTTTGGAAGAAAGGAGCTTTTCCTGGGGGGTGATCAGGGAGCCCGTATCAAATTTTTCTCTGGGGGGAGAAGTTAGAAAAGAGAAAAGGGAACAAAAATAAGTGGCAAAAAAGACAAACCCAACAGAAGGAGAGGAGGAGCAAGAAAGTGCGCTCTTTGAGAGTACACCCGCAGTAAAACCTTCTCCTTTCTTATCCCTCCGAACTCCAATCATCATTCGTCCCCTTTGAGCGGTTTCCCCTCCCAAAAAACTCCTTCCCCTTTCCCCACCTTGTTTAGGGCGAATATCTTGGGAACACCACGTCTTAGACCTGGTTTGATCGTCACTGTCATAGTCGTACTCGTAATCGTAGTCACCATAACTGTCGTCTTCTTCATCGTAATCATCGTCGTCTTCGTCAGAATCTTCTTCATCTTCATCTTTTTTTTCTGTTGCTCCCAGCTGTTGTTCTTCTGCTTTTTGGTCTTGGTCTTGTTGCTCTCCTTCTTGTTCTTTTTCTTTCTTTCCTTGGCTTTCTTCTTTTTCTTCTTGTTTTTCATTTTCTTCTTTTTCTTCTTTTTCTTTTTTTTTTTCTTCTTCTTTTTCTTCTTTTTCTTCTTTTTCTTCTTTTTCTTTTCCTTTTTTTTCTTTTTCTTCTTTTCGTTTTTCTCGTCTTCCTCGTTTTTCTTTCTTTCTTTTCTTTTCTTTTCGTTTTTCTCGTCTTTCTCGCTTTTCTTTTTTTCTTTTTCCTTCTTCTTCTTTTTCTTGTCCTTGTTCTCCTTTTTCTTGTTCTTCTTGTTCTTCTCGTTGTGGCTGCTTTTGTTCTTTTTGTTCTTGTTCTTTTTTTTCTTCCTTTTCTTGAGCTTCTTTGTCTCTGTTTATGCCATTATCCACGCGCTTTTCTATGCCTTTGTCTTTGCCTTTGCCTTTGTCTTTGTATTCATCTTCATCTTCATCTTCATCTTTGTCTTCGTCTTCGTCTTCATCCCCATCTTCATCTTCATCATCTTCATCTTCATCTTCATCTTCATCTTCATCTACATCTACATCTTCATCTACATCTACATCTTCATCTACATCTACATCTTCGTCTTCGTCTTCGCCTCTGTCCTCATCTTCGTCTTCATCTCCATCCCCGTATTCATCAGTTCCTTCACCTACCCCTTTTTGCCAGCGAGCATAATATGAAAGCTGCTCTTGGAGTTGGATAGATCTAGCCAAAGAGCATCGATCCTCATTGATTGAGGAATGTCTTTGCAAAGTATGCGTCAAATCAAAAGAAGGAGAGAAGTAGTACCCCCCATTCTCGAAAAAGTCCTCGACCTTCTCCCGACTTTTCACTTCAACATCCTCCTCCTCCGTTGTGAGGGAGCGAAGAGGGGGGACAGGAACAAGCTCCACCTGGTCAACTGAATAAACCACTGGATCTTGCCCCGGAACAGGCAACGAACCAACCCTCGATATCTCCTTAGCCACCACCAAATAAGCCCCAGATAAGAAACAAAAAGACCCCAGTAGTCCATGACACTTAAAACCACCCCTCTCTTTCTCCTTCACTACTTTGTCATTCCCCTTCTTTTTCGGAATTGCTGCGGAAAAATACATTTGTTGTTGAGAAGACGCTTCCAAATAGGGAGAGGCTGCGTCGGAGTCATTGAGACGAATGAAATCGAGGTCACGGGAGGCGACATAAAAACTACAAGCATCTGCACATTCCAGAACTAACTCCGACTTTTCTTTGGGAATGACTTTGGAGAAAGAGAAAAGGGGGAGGGGTTACGAATTGATCAGTTCTATGCTTGAGGTTGGAGAGTGAGAAAGAAAGTAAACAAACCTTTCAATAGAGACTGGACCATCTTCACCCTCAACTCAGCGCACGTCATTGTCTCACTGAATGCAAGCTTCCTTGTTGTGTAGTTCATCCAACACAACTCAGAATCCCCTGTAAAATACTCCGTCCTCATCTGGATCGTTGTATTTTCGATCGTTTTGGAGGGCTTGTCCTCGATATCGAAAACTCGAATCAAATAGGGTCTTCTGTCTTCGGAATCTGACGGTGGGTGCTGGGTTTGCAGAAAAAACCTCTCTGCCGTGGGAAAGTGACTGAGCTCGAGGTATTGGTCGGTGGCAAGAATCTGGAGGCGAAATGGAAGTGGGGGGCCTTTCGCTTTCTTCTTTTTGGGAACTTCTTGTTTTTTTTCAAAGCCTTCAGGTGGAATATCAGATGTCCAGACCCTTATTCGAATGGTGCTTTTCGATTCCTGGGAAACGGGAAGATGAGAAGATCCAGAAAGACAAGGTTTGAAGAGTTCAAGAGAACCTTGGTCGAAAACGGAGAAGACAGAGAATAACTCTTCTGTTTACCCCTAGCCACCTGCTTCCACGAAATCAAAACCGTTCCATAAACCAACCCTGTTGGATCCACCACCTCAAAGCCGACCCCTTTTGAGTCAGACAGGTTGGGGATGTGCTTTTCGAGGGTTTGGATGGAAGTCCATTGGAGAAACCCCCATTGAGGATCTGGGCCTGGTGTGTAGGCGGTCTTCGCCCTAATTCAACAAACAAACAGTGAGAAGGGATATAAAACGGAGATAAATAGAGACAAAACAAGAACCTCCAACTGCTCGGCTTGCCGTCCTCACCAACAATGAAAGCATGACAACCCATATCCCCAGACCGATCGACATGGCGAGCACCCACCACCTGAATAAAAAGAGCTTCGCCTTCCATCCCCCCCCCTTCCCCCCTCCCTTCTACTTATCCACAGGTGGGAGGTGCAGTGCCAATCACCTGTGTGATGATTGCACAGTTCGATTGCGAATAACGGCAGAGTGCAAAAAATGATGGTGTTTTAGGGGCCTTTATGTTCGCTTTTCCGCCGCTTTTTGGGGTTGAAAGGCATTGGAACCGAGAAACGTCCGACGAAAGGGAAACCTTTGCTTCCTTAGCTGCCCAGATGTCTCTGGGCTTGTGGTGGCAAAACAATGACTCCCAAAGATTCTTTGGTGGACCTCCAGAAGTTCTGTTTCCAAAGTTGAAACCCTTTTTTCCTTCCCGAGAAAAGGTGGAGCTGGGGTTCGTGAAGCATTCTTTTCAAGTCGAGCAATCTTTTTCTCATTCATTCATTAAAAACATAAAAATCAAATCATCAAAAAACCAAAATAATTAATCCCAAGAAATCCCACTTAAGTATCAAAAAGAATACGAGCAGTGATATCCATGCAAATTCGGTTTGCTTCCATAAACCTTCCAATACAATAATTTGCGACGGAGGGACCCCCCTCTGCGACACACTCAGCAATTGTAGTAAAAGGCTCCCTGTGGGATGTGTCAGGCGATGCAAAGGCCAAAAAAGGGGAAAGAAAGGGTTGAAGACAATCCCAGAAAAGGGTTACCTCTCAGTGAGATCGGGGGCAAACGTATTTGTTTCTGAGTAGGGTTTTGCTCTTACACATGTCCGCACTTGGTCTGGAGGGAAAAAAAGATGTTACTGGGATCCAAAAAACAGAAAGAGGGATTAAAGCAAGAGATGTTTGAAGAACAAACCTCCAGCGTCATCATAACGCGCGGCGTACTGGAAACCGTCTGGGCAGACGGGGAAAATACAGTTGGTTCCGTCCAATGTAGTCCCAGAGACAAGCGCGGCAAAACATTGCCTGACCTGCGTGCAGGCCGCTGGCATATACGGAACATTCTCAAAGGCTTCCATTGACGTCCCACTTGTCTGTCCAACCAGAAGGACAGATAAAAGGAGGAAGACCATGGTGGTTGGGGTCATCCCTTTTTTCTTCCCGAAGATTGGTTCATTTAGCAATTGTACATCATTTTAGGTCGCTAAAATTCCTTTGGTTTATTATCTTAAAAAAAGCCACGCACTCGCAACCTCGGTTGGTGGAAAGCTTTTCACAAGGGCCAAGGGACAATATGAGGCGTTTCCTTTTCATAACATTTGATCCTCTTTGTAAGCGACAAAAAAATCAAACATGGAAGTGATTCTCCAGTCAATCGACCTCAACTCACACAAGATCGTTTTTTCCACGGAAGGAGCGAGAGAGCAGCAGACAGCGAGTCTTGCCGCCAACAAAAGGCTAGATTTTCCATCTTTTCGCAATTCTATTTCCGCGGCTTTGGGAAGAGCTCCTCCGAATGGAACAGACCTCTTTTATTTTGATGATGAAGGGGACAAGATCTTTGTGGGAAGCGAAAGCGAGCTCGCTGAAGCGCTTCGCCAATTACAGCAAAGCTCCCCGGAACCAGCGGACCTGCCCCTCCAAAAGAACCTTGCCGCCGCCAACAAACCCGAGCTCGAAAAGGCCCGGCAAGCCAAGCGAGAGAAGCTTTCCCAGAGGGAAGAGGCGCTTGGAAACAGGATCAAAATGCTGGAGAAGAGGATCGATGAGATCCAGTGGAGAAAAGGAGAGCTGGAGAAGTTAAGAGCGAGCGTCCGCCAACAATTGGAGAACATTGAGTCACCAAAGGAGGGAGAGGCTTCCAAGGCGCGCGTTCCTCGTCAGCAGGCACCAAATCGACAGCAGCTCGTGCGCCAGCGTGAGCAATTGGAGAAGCAAAGAGACAAAATTTTGGTGCGGGAGAAGCAAAGAGACAAAATTTTGGTGCGGTTGGAGCCTTCCCAGAACCAGAGACGACTTCGCCTTATTACGGAACGAATCGCGACCATCGAAAGGAGCCTTAATAATTCTTCTATTTCCCAGTGAGCAACAACCTGCGAGAAACAAGACCCACCCTCAGCAATTCGGCAGTTGAACTTGCGGGAATCTCAGCGACCGGAACGTCCAATTTGCCATCTTTGCCTTTGTTGCCCGCGCTTCACCTGGGCAGTGAGAAGACACATCAGATCGTTGTGTGCTTCTTCGATTTCATTTAATATAGCTTTCATTTCTTTTTATTCTTTTTTGTTCAATCTTTTTCAATCGGAAAGGTAACTCTGTGCCAGCTGTTGTTGAGAACCCCTCGAATGTTCCAGCAAAGGTCAGTTCGTTCGGGCTGAGAGCTGCAGGAAGAATCCACCGCCCTAGATGCCAGTTCCAGTTTCCCGCTTTCCTTTAGCTCTATTTCGTGTGGGGTTAAGTCCCGAAGAAAAAAAAAAAAAACAAAAAACAAAAAACAAAAAACAAAAAACAAACCTTTTGTTATCGGTACGGTGCAAGACCAAAAAGTCCAAGCCCATGCTTGACCTGGAATTTGATCTTTTCCTTCCTCCAAAACTCCAGGGATCCATGTTTTGCCACCATCAGGTGTCACTCCAAGGGAAATAACTGAGCGACCACCGCCACTGTAAGCAATTCCCTTAATCTCAATTTCATCATCATATTCAGAGATGGGAGCGCCATTATTGACATCACAGATGAAGCTGGTAATGGGAATTTCTTGGATCGAGAACTTTAAAGAAAGAGGAATGAGTTTTTTTTGAGGGATACATGACTGGAGAGGAAAGAAAACCTCTTTTTCGATGTTTTGGACTCCTTTGAGGTCTTTTATCCAAAATGGCAAAAATTTGTAAGACATCCCACTTGTCCACATCCCCGGTGCCTGCGAGATGAAGTGAGTCACACTTGAAAGAACTGACCGAGGGAAAAAGAGCAAGAAGCAAAAGTAAAAGTTCTTCCACAAACCTCTTTCTTACTGACAACGATATTTGAGACCCACTTGGCACTTCGAACTCCCGCATGGCCAGGAACCACAGCTCGTAATGGGAAGCCATGGTCCCGGGGAATATCCTCTCCGTTCATCTCGTAGGCAATGAGAACATCTCCGTACAAATCAACAGCTTTGCGAATGGGGATGGATGACATAAATGGTTCATCTAATCCACCAAAGTGGATATGCTGTGCTCCCTTGGTGTCGTTCATACTCACTCCAATATTTGCAAGCAGGTCGCTCAGAAGGACACCCTTAAGATTTTTTTTGTTTTTTTTTGTTTTTTGAAGATGAGATTTTGAAGGGAAGGCAAGAAGAGTTTGCTACAACAACCAATTTACAGACCTTGAATTCAGCAGTGCTGATAGCCCCAAGGTTCCAAGACAACCCCTGGCATTGAGAAAGATCTGTCAACTCTTTCCTCCTATTTCCTGTGCATTGAAGCGAGACAATGAGAGTTTTGGACTTCATTTTTTTCAAATCATCCACAGAGAGAGACAAAGATGAATGCTCTCCTTCGATTGTGTCATCGATTGATACCCCAAGGCGGAAGGTGTTGAGGTCGACTTGGGGGACGGGGTGGTGTTGGCGGGTAAACCAGAGGGGGTTGGGGGTGATGTAGTTTTGTGTGAGAAGTGGTGAAGGGACCTTTGGGTTTGGGAGAAGGAGTCAGTCTTGAGAAGGAAGCGAGGGAGGGAAAGGGAAAGAGAAAAGGGAAGAGGAAGGGAAAGAGAAAGAGAAAGAGAACGAGAACGAGAAAGAGAAAGAGAAAGAGAAAGAGAAAGAGAAAGAGAAAGAGAAAGAGAAAGAGAAAGAGAAAGAGAAAGAGAAAGAGAAAGAGAAAGAAAAAGAAAAAGAAAAAGAAAAAGAAAAAGAAAAAGAAAAAGAAAAAGAAAAAGAAAAAGAAAAAGAAAAAGAAAAAGAAAAAGAAAAAGAAAAAGAAAAAGAAAAAGAAAAAGAAAAAGAAAAAGAAAAAGAAAAGAAAAAAGAAAAAAAAAAGAGAAAGAGAAAGAAAAATCGTGGTACCTCCGCATTAAAGGGACGTTGTCGATGAGCAACAAGAGCTTTCGAACGCACGGGGTCATTGGCAAAGGGATCTTTCGAGTCCTTCTCTCTAGGAACCAAATCCTTTTTTTTTTTTGTTTTTTTTTGTTTCTTAGAACTAAACACTAAAATGAGAAAGAAGGAAAAAAGAAGGAAACCTTTGGATCAAGCTTCCCAATTCGATACTGGTCAAGAACATCTCGAACTGCAGCGTTGTTGTAATGGATAGGATAAAGAAACCAAAAATCCTCAACATCCCCACCAGCAGCAAGGGAAATCTTCTCTTTCCCCCCTGGGTGACCCTCCGCAAAATCAGTTATATCATACACCTCCCCTTTGAAGATCACCCACATCCTTGTTTCTGGTTTGTTATGCTTTGCCACCTCCTCCAAAGAATACACTGGCAAATCTTCCTTCTTCTCTTCTTTCTCCTCTTCAGCCCAAACTCCCCCCCTCTTCCGCCCCCCCGCCAATACAGACCCCGCCATTAACCCACCCACCATCAACGCCCCCCATTTGAATTGGGAAGAAGAAAAATTGGTTGGTTCTTCTTGGTGGTTTGGGGTGGAAGACAAGGGTCGCGATGAGGGGACACCCAAGAGAGGATAGGTGATGGGTATGACAGAAGATTGGCGAAGGAGAAGGAGGTTGGGGGTTGCGAAGGCTTTTTTGAGCCCTGTTGCTGCTCTCCAAGTGGCTCTGTACAGCATCTCTCTCTCTCTTTGCGGGTTTCGAAATGAAAAAAATTCTTTGAGAAACCTTCCAAATTTGTCGAGGATTATCCTGGGACCAAAGGACCTGGCCCCTTCTTTTCTGATGGAATCAAAGGGATGAAAGTCAAGGGGGAGGAAATGAAAAACACATTGTTAATAGAGAGCTCTCTAGTCAGCTCGGGAACTGTCTTCTTTGGTCCCATGTTCACTGATCACTCTGAAAACGCTCAAAAAGGTTCATAAAATGCTTCTAAAACGTCAAAAAACGCAAAGAAAATGCTTTTCCATCACTCTCAAAACGTCCAAAATGGCTTTTTTGGGGATTTTTTGTCATAAAATGAGCGCGGGGGTCGCTCTTGCTGGTTTTCAAAAGGCTCAGGGGTTGTATGGTAATTTAATTTTTTTTTGTATTAAATGAATTTAGACTTCTTTATAACAAATGCTTTCAGTAGAGTTCATAATTAAACCAAGAATGTTAAAGAATATGAAATTGCCATTGTCCGGTTGCGATTAATTCTGAATTGCTATCAAGCTACATTCTCTTGGATACTCATACAAAAGAAACTTTTTCTGAAGGGATTGATGGGTTTCTTAAAAATTCGAGAAGATACACACAACAAAATCATATTACTGAAAATACTATTATTTGTGTGAAAATACAGAACTTACAATTAAATTAATTCGAATGTTAATGTTTGAAGAGTTAATTGACCTGCCTTTTATTTCCTCTGCTTCGCTACACTTTTCTGATCCCCTTTGTGTCTCCCTCTCCCCTCTCTTTTAAAACACTTTCTTTTTATTTGTTGTTTTTAAAGGAGGTTGTTCCTTTCTCTGTAAAGCTCAAACATTTCATCAGTCCCATATCTTTTTTGTGACGTTTTGCAATCAAAGCAACCCAAGACAATTACTTTTCATAAAACCAACTTCTGCAACTTTTTCTGCATAAGAGTACACAATGAAAAATTGGTGGTTGTCAGTTGCATTTCTCTCTTGCAATAAATGACAGTTCATTGAAGAAATCTTTTTCATTTTTTTGGGGTTTGGCTGCTTTCTGACGCTTCATGACGTTTTTTTGTTTTTTTGAGGATTTTTTGTTTTTTTGTTTTGTTGTTGTTTGCTTTTCTCCCAACAAACTGAAATAACAAAATGGCCTCCGCTCCCACCTTCTCCACACTCACCTACGATGTCAACTCCACCAATAACATCGCCACCATCACCCTTTCCCGTCCAGAACAACGCAACTCCTTCAACCCCCAGATGTCCCACGAGTTAGCCCACTGTTTCAACGCTGCGGATGCTGATCCCTCTGTGGGGGCTATTATTCTTGCTGGGGATACTTCCTCCAATTGCTTCTGTGCGGGAGCTGATCTGAGCCCAGAGACATCAACCGCAGCGATGAGTAATCGGGAAGATGAGAAGAGAGATTATGCTGGGAAGGTGACTTTGTCCATGTGGCAATGTCGAAAACCAATTTTGATTGCCATGCATGGGCATTCTGTGGGGGTGGGGGCGACGATGCCGTTGGCGGGAGATATTCGAGTGGCGTACAAGAAGGCAAAGGTGGGGTTTGTGTTTACAAAGAGGGGGTTGGTGCCTGAGGGGTGTTCCACTTACTTCTTGCCGAGGTTGGTGGGGATGGGGAGGGCGACGGACTGGGTGTTGCGGGGGAAGACATTTTTGGTGGAGGATGAGAAAGATTCTGGGTTGTTTACCGAGGTTGTGGACACCCCAGAGGAGGTTCTCCCCCTCTGTGTGAAAATAGCAGAGGAAATGTTGCAAAATAATTCGAGGATCTCTTTGGCGCTCTCTCGATACATGTTGTGGAGGGGACAAGCATTCTCCTCTCCTTTCCATGCCCATTTGGTGGAGAGTCGGGCGTTGAATATCATGATGGGGGGGCAGGAGGCTGTGGAGGGCTTTGTGAGCTTTTTGGAGAAGAGAAAACCCCAATTTTCTGGGAATCCTAATGATCCAGATGATCTTCCTCCCACTTTTTTGCACAGTTTCCCTGTTAATCCTTCAGTTACGCCTAATAGTGGGTGTGATCAGACACTGGCGAGGTTGTGAGAGAGTGGGAAAGTGAAGGATTTTTTTTTTTTTGGAAAAGAAAATGAAAGTTTTTTTTTTTTTTTTTTTTTTTTTTTTTTTTTTTTTTTTTTTTTTTTTTTTTTTTTTATA
>MUHK01002146.1:0-25792 GCA_002151225.1 Paramoeba pemaquidensis
AAATAAAAATAAAAATAAATAAAAATAAAAAAATAAAAATAAAAATAAAAAAAATTAAACAGGTGTTTTTGGTCGTCAAATCATTGAAGCTGTTCGCTTTGATAAACCTCTTGTTATTCACTGTAGAGGTGACTGTGAAAATGTAATCATTTCTTTTTTTTCTTTCCTTTTTTGAGTGAATTTTCTTTTTTTTTTCTGCATTTCCTTTTTCTTCTTTGTTTTTCCATTTTTTTTTTCTTTTCTTTGACTTTTTCATTTATCCAGGATATGCTCTCCATACTCCTCCAGCACCTCCCCCCATCCCACCCCACCCACCTCCACTGCTTCTCCTCCTCCCCTCCCTTCCTATCCTCAGTCCTACAAAACTTCTCAAACCTCTTCATTGGCCTGACTGGAAACATCACCTACTCCTCATCCCCCCACGCCCAAGAAATCCTCCAAAAAGTTCCACTTGATCGGTTAGTTCTGGAGTCAGATGGACCATTTCTGCCGCCAGCCCCCCTCCCTCGGAAAGAGGCGAGTCATGGAGGGCTTCTTCCCTATGTGGCTGACCTTGTGGCTAAGGTGAAGGGAGTTTCTGTGGAGGAAGTGGTTGGGAGGACGACTGAGAATGCGAGGCGGTTGTACAGGTTGCCATTTTGAAAAGAAAAAAGAAAGAATTCAAAAAAAAAAATTCATTTTCCCATCCTGTTCTTCTCCTGATGAAAGAAGGGAAAGGCAAGATTTGAAGAAGTTGTCTTTGCGAGGAGATTTTCTAGTGCACACGCCAACAAACCCCTTCTTTTCTGGACGTCAAAAGAACCTCGCTTTTGACTCTTTCTCTTTCTCCTCACCATACACAAATTTCCCTTTTATGGAAATTCTGGATGGAGATGACCAAATCGAGACCAAAAGAAAAAGAAGTCGGGCCTAGTGTTGGGCAAATTAGCGGTTAATTTTTGATAAATCGATTAATCGTTTTCTTTGTTCAATTGATGAAGCCTGAGTGAATACCACCGTCTCACCTGAAATATTCCAAACACTTTCAACTGAAAAATAACTCTCTCAACGGTCTGTCAAAAGGCATAAAACAGATAATTGTGACGGTTGTGCTAATTGTGGTTGTGTCAAGAATAAAAGAGGGGAACAAACTCTCCCACCCCTCAAATCGATCTTTTAAATCCAACAGAAAAAAGGAAGAAGAGAGAAGAAAAAACAGGAACACAAAGAAAAAGAAAAAAAGGAAAAAAGAAAAAAATGAAAAAAAAAGCAACGGCCTGGACCTCTTCTGCACATTTTTCGATGAAAAAGGACGCGGAAAAAAACACCCACAAGAAAGGAAAAGCGAAGCAAAGAAAAGCAAAGAAAAGCAGCCACGTCAGCTGGAAAAAGCAGCAAAAACATGTAAAAAGAGAAATAAAGAGAAAATTTTGTTGGCTTGTTCTCCAGAGGAGGATACATTGCCCAGTGATGAAGTCAAAGTCTGAATGAATCCCCTTCACATCGACCAATGAATATGAAGCAGGAAATCAGAAAAAGAATAAGAGACCACACTCACAATTCGCAAAAATTGCAATTTTACAAAAGGTTTGTCAATTTTTATGTCGTAAGAAAGAAAATTTTGGCCTTCATTTTCCCCAACACCGCAGTTACTTCTTTTCGTGGAAATGGGGGAGGGTGACACCATGAAATAAACCCTCCTTGTTTTTTGGGAGAGCACAAACAAGGTTCAGACCACTCGTATAAAAACATATGCCCCATGTTCCAACTCCGCGGTGAAATCAACCATCGTCTATACCCCCCTACCCACCTTTTGCGTAGGAACTTTTGCTGCTTTTTTTGTAATAAGGGTCGGTTGAAAGTCCTGCCCCGATTATCCGACCCCAAAAAGGAAGTATTTTTTTTTTTTGTTTTAATTTTTTTTTCGCTTTTACCATTGGTCGAATTGCTCTATTTGCGTTCTTTCCTTGCGCCCTTGAGAAAAAGAGAAACAAATTCGAAACTCTTTGCAGCAGCTTCAACTTGCAATGAATATCTTAGGAGGAAGGAGAGGAGTTATGTTATGTGCACAATTGTCGGTAAGCAGCCACACACCACGCGCCTTTGGGGCGCCCCCCAAAAATTGTTTTTCTTTTTGCTAATATTTGTTCTTCTCCTTAGGCCAACCTCTTGAGAGGAGGAGTACGAATGTCATCGTCCATCCCGCATCTTTCGTTGGCAACGCCCCCGGTCATGGCAACATCCGCAGCCGAGGCAATGGAGAAGATTGAGCCGGGATCAAATATTTTTGTCCACACGGCCATGATGGCTCCCGTGCCTTTGCTGGACGGACTCACGGAGCACCACAAAAAGTTTGAAAATAACCGTGTGAAGTTGTATCATCTACACACAGAAGGAGAGGCCAACTATTTAAAGTATCCAGAGTCCTTTCAAAGCGTTGCCTTCTTTTGTGGGTCTAACGACCGGAAGGCCGTCAACGAGGGGTCTGCCAGTTTCGTGCCCGTTTTTCTCTCCGAAATTAGTTTGTTGTGGAAAGAAGGAGGGCCTGTTCCTCTCGATTATGCGTTGCTTCAAGTGTCCCCGCCCGACGCGCATGGGTACTGTAGTTTGGGGTGTAGTGTTGATGTTAGTGTGTCGGCGATGCATCATGCTAGGCATGTTATTGCTATGGTCAACAAGGTGGGTTGTGTGGATGTGTGTGGATGTGTGTATATGTGTGTATCTGTGTGATTTTTTTTTCCTGATGTGCATGTATTTATTTATATGCTAACTTGAACTTATTTAAAAAAAAAAAAAAAAAAAAAAAAAAAAAAAAAGAACGTTCCACGTACTCAGGGAGATGGGCTGGTTCACGTAAGTCGTCTCAACACGCTGGTCGAAATTGACACCCCTCTACCCTACGCTACCCTTGCCACACCTAGCGCCGAGGAGGTGATGGTGGGAAAACGGGTGGCGGAGTTGGTCCCAGACGGAGCGGCGCTTCAGATGGGGATCGGGCGCATTCCAGATAGTGTCTTGGCGGCTTTGAAAGACCATTCGGAGCTGTCTGTGCATTCTGAAATGTTTAGCGACGGCGTGGTGGATCTTATGGAGTGTGGTGCCATCACGGGAAGACACAAGAAACGACAGCCGTTTCAAACGGTCGGCAGCTTTTGTGTGGGCACCAAGCGAATGTGTGACTACATTAACGACAATCCGTTCGTCAAAATGATGCGCACAACCTATGTGAATGACCCGGCCATCATCAAGTCGATTGACAACATGCATGCCATCAACACGTGCATTGAGATGGATCTGACGGGGCAAGCGTGCGCTGACTCGATTGGCCACAAAATTCATTCGGGCGTCGGTGGGCAAATGGACTTTATGCGAGGGGCCTTTCTTTCAATGGGCGGTAAGGCAATCATGGCCATGACCAGCCGCACGGCGAAGGGTGTGCCGCGCATCGTACCGCTTCTCCAACCCGGCGCAGGGGTGACAATGACGCGCAATCACATGCATTGGGTCGTGACAGAGTACGGCGCCGTAAATCTTTTTGGTCTTACATTGGAGCAGCGAGCGGCCGCGCTCACGCGCATTGCCCACCCAGACGACCGAAAGGCCCTCACTGATGCGCACAGCAATCGTTTCCGGGCTCGCCAGTAAATGAATAAAATAATCTTAACAACTGCTTTTTCCCTCTTTTCTTTTCTCTTTTTTCTTTTTTCTTTTTTCTTTTTTCTCTTTTCTCCATTTCTCCATTCTCATCTGGTCTTTTCTCTTCAGACAGAAAAGAAAAAAAGAGAAAAAAGAAAGAATTGATTTTTTATGATTTGCTTCATTTTCCCACCCTGTGTTCTTCCAACTGCTAACTTTGAAATCTTGTTTTCTTTCTCCAATTGCACCTCATTTTGTTCTTTCAATGTTTTTGTTGTCAAGAAAGTCGAGAAAAGGAAGTGAATGATGGGGGTGATGGTGATGGTGACTACGATGGTGGTGAGGGTGATGACGATGATGACGATGACGGTGATTTTGGTGATGTGGATGTGACTGTTGAAGTTGATGCCACTGGTGGTGGTGAGGATGATAGTGATAGTGATGGCGAGGGTGATGATGTTGATGATGCCGGTGGTGGCGATGATGATGATACTGATGATACTGATGATACTGATGATACTGATGATACTGATGCTGACAACGCTGGCGCCGATGATGGCGGTGATGGTGCTGGTGCTGGTGATGGTGACGCCGATGGTGATCTTTCAACATTTTTGTACAACGAAAGGAGAGAAAAAGGAGGGAGTGATGAGAACGAGGACGAGGATGAGGATGAGGATGACAATGACGATGACGATGGCGATGACGATGACGATGTCGATGGTGATGACAATGATGATGATTTTGGTGATGTGGCTGTTGAAGTTGATGTCACTGGTGGTGGTGACTTTGGTGTGGATATTGATTTTGGGGTTGATGACGATGAGACTGACAATAATGATTTTGGTGGTGTGGGTGTTGAAGAGGAGTTAACAGGTGGTTTTGAAGATAACGGTGATGGTTTCAAAGAAGAAGATGATGGCTTTGTTGATTTTGAAGTTGATGATGCCGGTGGTGGTTTTGATGACACGGAGGGTGCTGATGATGATTTTGGAAGAAGTGATGACTTTGTTGATTTTGAAGTGGATAATGATTGGGAGAGGCAGCGCTTCAAGATCACTTGAAGTCGTTTAGTGAGGACAGAGCGGAGTGTTTTCATGTCCTCAGAGCAAAACTTCTCCAACTGGCCCACCTGACCGTCCTTCTTGCCATCCCTCTTTTTCAGACCCTCCTTGAGTTCGCTTTGGACCTCCGGAGAGAGACCCTTCAGAGCCTCTTTCAGTCGAACAGACAGGACGGGCAACGTGAACCCGAGTTTATCATCTGCTTCAATTTCTTCAAAACTTTCAAACCCATGAATGTGAATCCCTTTCAATATCGCTCTATCATCTTCGGAAGTCCACCACCAGACCGGCTAGGTGGAAGGGAAAAAGAGAGAAGAGCCAATAATGGGAAAAGGGATAAAAAAATGAAAAAGAAAAAAACAAAAACAAAAAGAAAAAAAAAAACCTTGTTGAGTTGAACACGAGGAAGGGGGAAAGAAGGATCATTGGCAAAACTATCGATGATCTCTACACTCGCCCCTCGCAACACCAGATTCAACACACCTCGAGTCGTGATCCCCAACCCCTCTCTCAGGGGATCAGGGACAGACACAGAAAAGTCGACTCCACCACACACGGCATACTTGATGTCTTTGGGCCCGCTTTTGTGGTACACTTTCACACACCTAACTTCATAATTACCACGACAAGGGGGGGCATAGATTTCGATATCCCGTTCCTCTTGTTTTCCCCCAAGCGGGCCCTCAATTCGAATGGTATGAAAACGAGTGGAAGAAGCCTTCCCATGGTTGAGAGGGACCGAGAAAGGAACCTTTCCAATAACTTGCAAATAAACAGCCCTCTGTGGCTCAAAAAAATCATCCGGAATCGATAAGTGCACGATGAACGGTTCGCCTGGGCAAAAGTCTTTGGGTCCCATGTAATCCAGGTGATTATCAGAGGCCAACAGGGAGAGGCTCATCTCCGCCTCTTTGTTGCGAGGGGGAGGATTTGGTGCCAAGCCAAGCGACCTGAAATCCGCAATGAATTCAGACTGGACAGAAAACTTTTTTTTTAACAACCCCCCAAACTTCGTGACAAAAGACTCTGGCTTTTGTTTGACTGCCTGGCTTTCAAACGCGAGGTACAAGCAACAGTGCACCACCTCTCGGAACCGTTCGAATTCCATCCCCTTTTGGAGAAGAGGAGGGGCAAGCTCAAACAACTTTTTGGCCTCGACCATTGGGAACTTGTTCAAGAGAGTCCGCACTCGCTTCAAATTCGAAATGGTCCACAATCCACCCTTCGGCTTTTCGATGGGGACCTGGAATTCCGTATCCTCATCCTCTTCAGGGACACGAAATTCCTCCTCGTCATCTTTTTTTCGGCGTTTGGTGTCGGGCTCCGGCTCCACAGAACCCCCCTCAAAAAGAAAACCCGAGCGAGATCTCTTCTTGAGCTGGATCGAAGACCGCAGAGAAATCACCTTGGAGCGGAGTGCTTCCGGAAGAGACAAAACCCTCAAGACTTCCTCCAAAAAGAGAAAGAGAGAAACAGCTTCCTTCACATCCTTCATACCTCGATTGGAAGCCAATTTCTCCTTTGACTCCTCAACCAACGTCTTGAGATGCTCAACAAAAGCTTCTTTTTCTTCATCTGTCTCAACCTTTCCCTGAAAAAAAAAGAAAAAGAAAAGAAAGAAACCCATGAGATCAAAAATAATAACCATAATAAAAAAAAAAAAAAAAAAACCTCTTTAAGATCCTGCTGAAGAGTTTCCAGGCTCTTAAAATCAGGGAGAACTCGTTCCCAAAAGTCGTCCGCAAGCACATCAACCTCGGCATCTTTCTCAGACACACAAAATGATACTTTGGAGAGCGAAGAACCCCCAGGCCCCGACCCCTCGTCCTTGTGAATGATTGTTTCAGCCCTCTTCAAGATTTCATCAATATCCTCCTCTTGCATCATCTGGTCTTTTTTTTTCTGCTCTTCGTCACTCTCCTGAAAGAGGTGGTAGGCGCCATGTCGCAGGAGCTTTTCCATCTCCTCAGACCCAATGTCAAGCTCCTTTGAGTTCCCTTGATCCCCCCCCAAGACCGCCGTATCAAGAGCCATTTTTTTCCCAGCAATCTCGAGCATTCTTTGTTCATAAGTCCCTTTGGTGATTAAGCGATATACAACGACATTGTTTGTTTGCCCGATTCGGTGGGCTCTTGCCATTGCCTGCAATAAATCAGATATAATGTGAGAAAACCACCATATTTTCAAAGAGAAAAAAAGGGTAAAGAAACTCAAGGGGAAAATGAAGAAAAAGGGAAAGGGAAAGGGAAAGGGAAAGGGAAAGGAGAGGAAAGATCAAAACAAATTTGTTGAACCTGTAAATCGTTTTGGGGGTTGAAATCACTATCAAAAATGATAACTGAAAAACAAAAATAAGGCAAAGAAGAAGCACAAGAAAGAAAGAAAGAAAGAAAACCAGTATCAGCACGAGTAAGATTCAGACCAAGACCACCCGCCCGAGTACTTAGCAAAAAGACGAACTGATCTTCACCATTCTGGTTGGTAAAACGATCAATCGCAGCAACACGATCCTGTCTGCTAACTCCGCCATCGAGTCGCTCATACGGATAGTTTTGGTTATTGAGAAAATCTTCCAGGATGTCGAGAACCAACTTAAACTAGATTGAAAATGAGAAAAGTACCTCCTGTTGGCGTACTAAGGGTGAAAAAGCAAACCTGGCTAAACACAAGCACATGACGCCCATCTTCTCGCAACTTAGTCAACAACTTGTCAAGTACAATCAACTTCGCAGAACTCAAAATCAAAGAGTCATTGACTGCATTGGGCCCTGTCGCTTCGCTTTTCGCCAAGATTCTGTCTTCCGCCCCATAAATGAGATAAGGATGGTTTGCACATTTCCGAAGCTCCATCATGACGTTTCGGAGAGAAGAGACACTCGCCTTTTTCTTCACGCCTCTTTGCAAAAAATCGCGATTTCGGTCAAGGATAGCGCGATAATACTGCTTCTGAACACTCGTCAACTCCACCTCGATAATTTTTTCCTCCTTGGTGGGCAGAGTCTTTTCCACGTCGGCCTTCATCCTCCTCAACAAGTACAGCCGTAGATCCGTCCTTAACTTCTCGGCTGAGTTAGCGTTCAAGGCACCATATTCTTTAAGAAATTGCGCTTTGGAGGGGAAATCGGGGGGATTGAGGAAGTTGAGGATGGCCCAGAGCTCTGTGACATTGTTCTGCAGAGGAGTCCCAGTGAGGATCATTTTGTTGTTAAATTTGATTTGGTTTAAATGATGCAAAAGCTTTGAGTCTTGGCTTTTGATGCGGTGCCCCTCGTCGAGGACAAGGTACTCCCAGCGAATCGAGGAAAGGAGCGCAGTCTCTTGGACAACAGTCTCGTAAGTGGTCACGAGAACGTTAAATTTGAAGAATTTGGAAGAGCGCCTCTTTCCCCCGTCAAAATAGAACTCAGTGTCGGCGATGATCTTACGGTCCTCAGCGGTTCCGTGAAGAAGGACACAGTTCATAGTGGTCCAAGTCTCGATCTCTCGCCTCCATTGCTCGAGCGTGGCGAGAGGGGAGACAACCAAGAAAGGGCCATGGTTGTTCCGACATTGGTACAAATAGTAAAGAAAAGCAGCGCTCTGGATTGTTTTACCAAGACCTGAGTCCAACAAAACAAAGGTTCAGAGTGGAGAAGATGAAAGAGTGAAAGAGAGAAAGAAGTGTGTCCGAGAGAGAGAGAGGGCCGTTCCGTTCCATAGAGAGAGAGAGAGAGAGAGAGAGAGAGAGAGAGAGAGAGAGAGANAACAAGGAGTGTGAGAGAGAGAGAGAGAGAGAGAGAGAGAGAGAGAGAGAGAGAGAGAGAGAGAGAGAGAGTACAAACCCATTTCATCACCGAGAATTACGTTAGTGTCGTTTGAATAAGAAAAAAGCAGCCAACGAAAGCCGACGAGCTGGTAAGGACGGAGAACAAGGGACGAGGAGCGAAATTCAGGGGGCTGGATCCACTTTCGATACACCAATCGCCCCATGGGTTTTCCTGGAGGAGGTGCGTTTCTCTCGAAAAAAAACTCAATGTCCTCTTCCGGGATCGTGTCCTCTTTTTCCCACGTCGATTCGGAGTAACTCAGCGATTTCCATTTCACGAGAAACTCTTTTTCCTCACCGCCCACATCTCGCTCCGCAATGACTCGATCGACAATGAGATAATCGTCCGAAAAATAGGGCTCACAGGCAGTTGGTGGGGGATTTGCTCGAAAGAATTGAATGCGCTGCTTTCCGCCCGGGACCTCCATAACCACTTCTTCAGGAACCCACTAAAGAGAAAGAAAAAAGAAAAAGAAAAGGAAAGAAGAAAAAAAAAAAAAAACTTCGTCAGGATTATCAATTAAGGAAGGAGGGGGAAAGGAAAAAAAACCTCGACAGTGGCATACGATTTCCCCCGCCACTTCAAGAACCACTCATTCGAATCCCCACACTCTCTGACATCAAAGAGCTTCTCGATTTTTCGATTTGTATTTCCAATTCCTTGGTATTTGTGGTATTCGTGGCATCCATCTTCGCTTTCTTCGCTTTCTTCGCTTTCTTCACTATCTTCGCTCTCTTCGCTTTCTTCGCCCCCTTCGCTCTCTTCGCTTTCTTCACTGCTTTCGTCCGATGATGGATCAAAGACAATTTTCTTGGACCCATTATTTGTTATCTTAGTCTTTGTTTTTTTAGAAACTGCTTTCTTCGGTTTGCTGATTTGTTTCAGGCCCCTTGGTTTCATTTCTTTTGAGCAAAGGAAAAAAGGTCAGACAACAGCACACAAAAGAGAAGGAAGAAAAAGAAAGGAGAAACCACTGCAAATGCCGCTAGAGCGACTCTTTCCAATCCGAGAAGATCGACGCACAGGAGATGATGGGCTGTCTTCCATGCCTTCTTCAGAAAGAAAACCAAGAGGTCAGATAAAAACAGCAAAGGGGAGAAAAAAAAGATGAAAAAACCTTTGTGGCTGTTGCGAAGTCGACCCGAACGACGCAAAGGAGACGAGGAATCCACAACAGGCAGAGGATTTGGAACTGCTGAGACCAAAGGAGGAGTTGTGTGAGGAGGACAACTCTCTTCGTCTTCCCCAGGCATCGGTTCTTCCTCGGTCATGCTTCCTTCAAACTTTCAAAGTTTTCCGTTTTGGTTTTTTGTTGGTTTTTGGTTTTGGGAAAACGAGCCAGTGCGCATCGATGACGTGGGGATGTTTGCTTGGCCAATTATTTGGGGAGTAGAGCCAGGGGAAGACAAAAAAGGACCCAACCAAAACGGGAAAGATTGCCGAGATTGGCAATCTTTCCCGTTTTTCTCGGCGCGTTTTTCCCAACAAACCAGAAGCCGACAACAATCCAACGGCGCCCATGGAGATTTGGCCCAGAGTTCGCAACTTCATTGGGGGTTACTTCAGTGGGATGGCCTTGGTGATGGCTGGTCACCCTTTTGACACGGTGAAAGTTCGGTTGCAGGCGCAGGGGAAAGGTGGGCGTTTTGGGGGTCCGATGAACTGCCTTCGCATGACCGTGCAAAAGGAGGGGATGTTGGCGTTGTACAAAGGAGTGACACCTCCTTTGTTTGCCACAGGGGTTGTCAACAGCTGTTTGTTTGGTCTCCAAGGACTGACAATCCACAACATCAAAAAACTGAAAGGGAAAGAAGGCGAAACTGCTACCATCGCAGAGATTTCTGGGAGCGCGGTGATCACAGGATTCCTTATTTCTTTTTTGGTCACCCCAATGGAGGGGCTTAAAGCTCGACTTCAGGTTCTCTTAAACCTCATATAACGATCTTTTTTTTCTTTCATTTCTTTTTTTTTTTTAAATTGAGTGAGTGTTTTCTTTTTGTGTTTATTTGTTTGTTTGTTTGTTTGTTTGTTTGTTTGTTTGTTTGTTTGTTTGTTTAAATGTACATGTATTTACTTGTTTGCTTATTTTTTTGTTTGCAGGTCCAAACAAATGCAAAGGGAGAAGCAGGGGCAAAATACAAGGGCCCAATTGATTGTGCTCGAAAGGTTTTGAAAGAGGAGGGATTGAAACGCGGGATTTACAGAGGATGGGTTCCCACAGTGTTCTGTCGCATGTCGAATTATGCGTATTTCGGGACTTATGAATGGATGAGGAGGTATTTGAGTGGGGATTCCTCGGCGAAACTCACCCTCGGGCCGAGTATGGTGGCAGGTGGGTCTGCTGGGGTGGCATATTGGTTCAGTTGCTATCCCATGGATGTGATCAAAAACCGTATCATGGCAGGTTTGTTTAAAAGAGCAGTCAAACCCTTCTCAAACAAACAAACAAAAAAAAGAAAACCCTTCTCTTTTTCTCATTTTCTCATTTTTTCATTCTTCCTTCCCAAAAAACAGCACAAGATACAAAACAGCAAGGGGTCCGAGATGTTGCTCGTGTCATTTACAAAGAAAGTGGGGTGCGTGGTTTCTTTGTTGGTTTTTCTCCTGCTCTCCTTCGATCCGTTCCCGCAAATGCTGCCTGTTTCCTTGCCTACGAAGTTGTTATGCACCTCCTTCCCGAATAATGAAACACGCGCCACCAATCACCTTCGCGTGAGGAAGGTCACACTTCGTTTTCTCTTTCCTCCAAAGAAATAGTCGCCCAACCTCAAGGGGCCTATTGTTCTTCTTGATTCACCTTCCTGCGTATCAAGTACTCGGCCACGTACTTTTCCATCATCTCGTCGGTTAAGCTTAAGAGAGAAAGGGAGGAATTGACGATCAAAAAGAAGGAAAAGGAAAAAGGAAAAAGGAAAAACAAAAACAAAAACAAAAACAAAAACAAAAATAAAACTAAAAGCAAACAAAAACATTCAAAAGATCTTTGTTTCACAAAAATAGAACACACTTAAATGAAAAAAAAATTCAAAAGAAACAAAAACAAAAAACATAACAAAACAAAACAAAACAAAAAAAAAACAAACTATTTTTGGGCACAGTCCTCAAAAGCCCTCAGCTCGTCCTTGCATTGATAAAGGGAGAAAGTACGCGAACTTGTGCAATCTGAAAGAACCTTTTGGAAATCATAACACTTTTCTCTCGCAATCACAGTTGCTTGGAAACGCAATCCATCTTCTTCTTTCATTGATATGGAATCGTCATCTGCCATGATTGTTTGTGGTCTTCTTCGAAACGAGGACTATGAAAAACCCGCCCGAACTTTTTTTTTTTCGTCCTGGTTGCACCTTTTTGGGGGTCTTTCAAAAGAGACAGCTTTTTGTTCTTCTGTTCTTTCTGGAGTTTTTTGGAGGAGCGGTTTTCAAGACGGACAAAGGCGGGTTTTTTGCTCCCCACAAAAAAAATAACTTTGGTGTACTTTGACTTTATTAAATTCTCGATAACTTTTTTCTTTTCCAAAATAGAAACAAAGGTCTTACACAGACCAGCTCTTCCAGGCGCAATCCTGCCCAGCGGAAGCAACAGTAGCATCGTCGATCCAGGTAACAACGTTCACACCACCACGGTGAGCATTGGGGATTCTGGTGCGAGTCTTGCGGTCAGCGAGGCTCCAGACAATCACGCATTGATCGAGAGAACCAGAGGCCAAACGCTGGGAGTTAGGGGACCAGGCAAGGGACTTGACAGACCCGGTGTGGAAGCACCAGCCCTCTTCGACAATGGAATAGTCGCTGGTGCTCCAGATGATGATTTCGTTCTTCTGGTCACCGGTGGCGAGGTACTTTCCGCAAGGAGAGAAGGCAGCGGAGGTGACTTGACGAGAGTGACGATCCAAAACCTTGGTCTCCTTGAGGGAGTCCCCAGCCAAAGAGAAGATGTGGACCTTGAAGTCATCACCTCCTCCAACAACGGCGGTGTCGGAAGCGGGATTGACGGCAGTGCACTTGGGGCTGTAGCCAACGGAGACCTTGCTGACCTCCTTTTGGCCACGGAAGAGGTACACGCTCTTCATGGTCACGCTGACGGAGAGGTCACCGGCCGCAGCAGCAACGTCGATCGCAGGGGAATCCACGGCGGTGGAGTCACCGTACTCGCCGGCCAAGGGAGTAACGCGGAAGGAGTCGTCCATGGCGCAGGTAACGAGCTTGTCGCCTTGAATTTCCATTCCGTTGATCTGGTTGGTGTGGCCCTTTCCAGGGAGAATGTCGTTCGCGCCAGTGTCGACGTTCCAGCGGGTGACAACGGCATCGTAAGATCCAGTGTAAATGTTGTTGGTTTTCTTGTCGTAAGCCATGGAGGTGATGAACTTGTTGTGTCCCTTCAACACCTGTTGGGGGGTATCGGGCTTGTTCTTGTCCAAGTAGGTGAGGTGGCCGTTCAAACCCAAGGAGACCATGTAGTCACCTTGCCACAAGACACCGAGCTGCATATAGTCGAGGGTGTTGGGGAACTGGAAGGTGGAGATGCATTGCTGGGCTTCAACATCCCAGAGCTTGACGCTCTTGTCACCAGAGCAAGTCAAAAGCTGAGTTCCCTCGGCGTTCCAGGACAAAGAGTAGACACCCATCTTGTGCTCTTGAGGGAGGGCCCCCTTCTTATCTCCAGTCTTTCCATCGTACAAGAAAACTTGCTTGTCTTGGCCGGCAGACGCAAACACGGTGCCCGGGGTGTTGAATCGGACACAGTTGACGAAACGGGTGTGGTCAGTCAAGTTCTTCTTCCACTTGAATGGGGGTCCTTCGAGCCACTGGACAGAGTTGTCCTCAGAACCGGTGATGAGACGGAAGGGACGAGTTTGCTTCATGTCACAGGTGGTCAACTTCTTGGAGGCACCGCTGATTTCTCCGACGGAGGCACCAGTCTCAGCGAAGAAGACACGACCGAACTTCTCCTTTCCGTCACCAACAACGCAAAGCCTCTTGGAGTCAGGGGACCAAGAGATATCGGTGATGGCTCCGAAAATGACGTTGATCTCCAATTTGCAGATACGGTCGGCACCAACGCAATCCCAGATCCTGACGGTACCAGAGGAGTCACCAGAGGCAATGTAGTACCCAGAGGGAGCATAGCGAGCGACAGTTGGAGCATAGGCATGCTGGGTGTATTGGTCGCAGATGAGGGGGTTGGAAAGATCACGGATCACAACGGAGTTTCCGGTGCAATACAAGATGTTATTGCCCTTGGGATCCCCACCCAAGTGGACGGGGAGACCTCTCGTGGTGGTAGGGAGAGAGGCATAGAAGTTCTCTGGGTAAGGTGAGTGAGAAAAAGAAAGAAATGACGGAATGAGTTCTTTTTTCTTTTCTTTCTTTTCATTGGCCTTTTTCTTTTTCTTTTCTTTTTTTCTTTTTTCTTTTTTCTTTTCACTTTTTTCTTTTTCTTTTTTCTTTTTTCTTTTTTCTTTTTTGGTTTTTGGTTTTTGTTCTGCCCCCCTCCCNCTTTCTTTTTCTTTCTTTTTCTTTCTTTTTCTTTCTTTTTCTTTCTTTTTCTTTCTTTTTCTTTCTTTTTCTTTCTTTTTCTTTCTTTTTCTTTCCTTTTCTTTCTTTTTCTTGGGCAAGATGATGAGAAAAAATTGTTGAACTTCCATGAAAATTTGATTTATAATCGAGCTTTTTAACCCTGATGCCCTTTTTCTTTTCTTTTTCTTTTTTTTTCTTGTTATTTTTTTTTTCTCAACGTTTTTTTTTTCTTCTTTAAGGTAAGGCGGGGTGTCATTATGGGGAAAAGGCGGGGTTTCATGTCTTCTAAGATTGGTGATTTGTTCAATGAGGAAACACCTCAGACCAAATCACCTGCCCCTTCCAGGACGGGGTCTTTGTCATCTTCATCAGCAATTTCCAACAACAAGGAAGTTGATGCGAAGATGGACAAAGAATTCAAAAGTCACTTTCGGGAAGTGATGGCGGTGGGTTCTACTGGTCTTCGCAAATCAGAACAATGGGAAATGAAGAAAAAAGTCATCGAGGACACTGGTCGTTTGCAGAAAAAGAACATAAAAACACCCTACTCGTTGTTAATCAATTCCAAAAAAAAGAAAAAAGTCATGGAAGAGAAAAGAACCAAGAAGCTGAGAGAATTGGGTTTGCTCTCCAAAGTCGTTGATGGAAAAGTGTCCAATAAGGTTCTCCTCTCCTCCCTCTTCTTTTCTCTCTTCTTTTTCCTCTTCTTTTCCCTCTTCTTTTCCCTCTTTTCTTTCCTTCATTTTCCCCTCCTTTTTTCTGACATTCTCCATCTCTTTAGACCGCGGGACAAAGGTCGAGGAAGAGAACAATCAATGATGGTACACGCGGGATCTCCGAAACTATTGGGACCTATCACAAAGGAACCCTTCGTCTCTCCAAATCCGATGTTGCTCACATCAAGGGTGGGAGTGGAAAAGGGGGAAGTTCAGGAGGGGACAAGCGGGGTGGTGGGGGAAAAGCGGGAGGATCAAAAAGCAAAGGGAAAGGCAAAGGCAAAGGCAAAGGGAAGGGAAAAGGAAGGAAATGAGGGGGTGGACCGAGTTTGTAGACCCCTTTTTTTGGTTGCTGTTTGAAAGAATAGCAACATTCTGTTGCCCACCCCATATCTTGAAGAGGAGGCGGGGGGGAGAGGAGGTTACCTTGTGGTGGTGGGTGTTGATGGGGTGGTCAGTTGTTTCTCTGTCGTTCTTTTGTGGCAAGAAAAAGTATTTATCATAAATAATAACAATTTACAAAGAAAAAAATTGACTGAAATGTCCTTTCTTCCAAGACAAAGCGGACGAGCTTGAAAAAAGTTCTCAAATTAAATAAAAGAACAAATCATTATTTTTTGGAAACGAAGAGCTTCACATCAGTGGTACTTGTTGTCCTTTTTGGAAAAAGAACAAAAAAACTCCGATGGAAAATCAGGAAAAAGGACCTTTTGCCTTGTTTTGTCCTTTTGCCAAGCAGTTTTTTTTTATTTGTGCTTTGGTTGTCGCTGTTGTTGTTTTGTTTGTTTGTTTTTCTTGTTTTTCTTTGTTGTTCTTTGTTCTTTGTTCTTTGTTGTTGTTGTTTGTTGTTCTTTGTTCTTTGTTCTTTGTTGGTGTTTTTTTTTTTGGGATCGCTCCCACCACTCGCAACAAAGAACATGAACGAGAGCGAGGGAGAAGACCCAACTGAGGCGGTCCAAATGGCGGAGGAACCCAAAAAGACTCAAATAGAAAATGAAGAGGGAAAGGAAGGCGAGAAGGAGGGGATGCGATTGATGACTTACCCAAGAGGGGTTCTTAAAATTCCTGGGGAGACCCGCCCTCCTCGACCACCAGATCGACATGTTGTTCTTGTCATTCCAGAGCTGACTGAAGAAGAAAAGGAGAAAAAGAAAGAGAGACAACAAAAAATGATCGAGCAGATGAAGAAAATGCAGAAACAGAGAGACGGGGAGTGGAACGATCGCTTAAAAGCCATGCGAGAGGAGAACAAGAATTGGGGAGGGGGGGGAAGGAGGGGTGGAGGAGAAGTTAGGGGGAGGCCTTCTTCTCCATTTAGAGCACCAAGGAGAGCCCCTCAAGATCATGAAATGGCCTGCCCTCGTTTAAATGGGACAAGGTCCGACCAGTACTCGCCTTCCAGAAATCGACCCACCTCCCCTTCTTCCCGTCGGCCTTCTTCTCCTCCTTCTCCTTCTCCTCCTTCTTTTTCCTCTTCTCCTTCTCCTTCTTCTCGTAGGCCTTCTTCTTCTTCTCCTTCTCCTTCTCCTTCTCCTTCTCCTTCTCTTCCCTCTTCTCCTTCTTCTCCTTCTTCTCCTTCTTCTCCTTTTTCTCCTTCTTCTCCTTCTCCTTCCCTTTCCCCTTCTCTTTCTTCTCCCCCTTCCCCTTTCCTTTCCTCCTTCTCTCCTTCTCCTTCTTCTCCTCCTTCTCCTTCTCCTTCTTCTCCTCCTTCTCCTTCTCCTTCTCCTTCTCCTTCTCCTTCTCCTCCTTCTCCTTCTCCTTCTCCTTCTCCTCCTTCTCCTCCTCCTTTTCCTCCTTCTCCGTCTCCTCCTTCTCCTTCTTCTCCTTCTTCTCCTTCTCCTTCTCCTTCTTCTCTTCCTCCTTCTTCTCTTCCTTCTCCTGCTCCTTCTCTTTCTCCTTCTCTTTCTTCTCTTTCTCCTTCTCTCTCTCTTTCTTCTTCTCCTTCTACTTCTCCTTCTCCTTCTCCTTCTCCTTCTCCTTCTCCTTCTCCTTCTCGTTCTCCTTCTCGTTCTCGTTCTCCTTCTCGTTCTCGTTCTCCTTCTAGTTCCCCTTCCCCTTCCCCTTCCCCTTCCCCTTCCCCTTCCCCTTCTCTTTCTTCTCTTTCTTCTTCTCCTCCTCCTTCTCCTTCTCCCTCTCCCTCTCCTTCTCTTTCTTCTTCTTCCCCTTCTTCTTCCCCTTCCCCTTCTCCTTCTCTTCCTCATTCCCCTTCCTTTCCTCTTTCCTCTCCTCCCCCTCCTTCCTGTCCTCCCCCTTCGTCTCCTTCCCCTCCTCTTTCTCCATCTTCGCCGCCTCGTTCTCGTTCTCCTTCCCCTTACCGTTTCCTTTCTTCTTCTCCTTCTCGTTCCTGCTCTCCTTCTCCTTCTCATTCTCCTTCTCGAGTCTTTTGTTCTCGGTCTCCTGGCCCTTCTTCCCATCTCCGCTCTCCCCCCCCATCCGCTTCTCTTTCTCCCTCCTTACCCTCTTCTCGTTCTCAGTCCCCCCCACCTGGCTCTCATCCTACTTGCCCTCCTTCGACTTCCTACAATACTCTTCCTCCAAGTTTTAGTTCTCTTTCTGCTTTTCCTTCTTTTCGTTCTCTATCTACTTCCAACTCTCCTTCTTTGCGCTCTCCTTCTCCTGGCCCTCCTTCTCCTCGCCCCTTTTCTCTTTGCTATTCTGCTTCCCCTTCTCGTCCTGTTTCTTCTCATGTTCGTGGTTGTTCCTCTTCTCCTTCTCCTTCTGCCTCTCTGCCCTTGTCACAGCAGGCACCCAAGGCCCAGCAAAAAATTCGGGTCTGTAGCTGTTTTATTTGCATGAGTCTTTGTTACTCACTCACTCGCCCACTCACTCATTCTTTCTTCTCCCCACAGGTAATAAATGAAAGCACAGTTTCCTCAACAGATCAAACACGTTCGACCAAACACTATTCAGATACACCAATTCCAACAACAATAGGATCATCATCAACATCACCACCACCAAAAACAGCAGTGAAATCAACAGCACCCACACGTGTCTCCCTGTCTCGTACCCGAGTATCCATTGAGGACCCCTCCAAGAACCTTTCTCAGAACGTCCCTCCCTCCTCTCCGACCTCCTCTCCCCCTTCTATTCCTCCTTCCCTTTCCTCCTCTGCTTCTTATTCTTCTGGTCTCTCTTCCCCCCTTCAAATGCAGATTATTTCTCCAAGAACCTCTTCTTCTGCTTTTCTTTCCCACTCTTCTTCAACTGAAGATGAGCAAAGAAATTTTGATAAGAAGGAAAAACCGGTCTACAAAACTCCTCTCTCTCCCCGTCGGTTTCTTCCTGAGAGCTCTTCTTCAATTTCACTTCGCCCAACCTCCCCCTTTAGAAGAAGGAGGAAGCAAAAGGAAGAGAAAGAAAGAGAGAAAGAAAGAGAGAAAGAAAGAGAAAAAGAAAGAGAAAAAGAAAGAGATAGAGAAAAAGAGAAAGAGGCAGAGAAAGAGGCAGAGAAAGAGGCAGAGAAAGAGGCAGAGAAAGAGACAGGGGAAGAGAGACAGATAGAGGTAGAAAGCCAAGGAAAATGGAACATGGAATCGGGAAAATCTCCGAAGAGGGAAGGGCCAGAAAGGAGAGGGACTGATGTGAGGGGGCGAAGGTTTTTTTTTTTTTTTTTGATTTATTTTTTCTCTCTTCTTTCTTTTTTTGGCCTTTTCCTTTTCCTTTCCCTTTTTCTAACCCTCTTTTTTTTTAGACAATCCCCACCATCAACCAATAAAACACAAGGGGGGAGGAGCAGAAGAAAATCAAACTCCTTTCTTTCTTCTTCCCTCTCCTCTGTCTCCTCCCATCAAAAACATCCTCTTCCTCGTCACCATTCCCCTCGTCAGCCTTCCCCTCTTCCACCCCCTCTTTCCCCTTTCTCCACTCCTCACTCCCCTCCTCCTCTCTGTCGCTCACCTCGATTTCGCTCCACTACTCATTTTTCCTCCCCAAACTTCCCCCCTTCCAGTCGCTCGCCCCCTCCTTCCTCTTCCCCTTCCCCTTCCCCTTCCCCTTCTCCTTCCCCTTCTTCTCCTTCTCCTCCTTCCCCTTCTCCTCCTTCCCCTTCTCCTCCTTCCCCTTCTCCTCCTTCCCCTCCTTCTCCTTCCCCTTCTCCTTCCTGTTCTTCTCCTTCCCCTTCTCCTTCCCCTCCTTTTCCTTCTCCTTCTCCTTCTCCTTCCCCTTCTCCTTCCCGTTCTTCTCCTTCCCCTTCCCCTTCCCCTTCCCCTCCTTCCCCTTCCCCTTCCCCTCCTTCCCCTTCTCCTTCCCCTCCTTCCCCTTCTCCTTCCCCTCCTTTTCCTTCCCCTTCTCCTTCCCCTTCCCGTTCTTCTCCTTCCCCTTCCCATTCTTCTCCTTCCCCTTCCCGTTCTTCTCCTTCCCCTTCTGCTTCCCCTCCTTCCCCTTCCCCTCCCCTTCCTTCCCCTTCTTCCCCTTCTTCCCCTTCCCCTTCTTCCCCTTCTTCCCCTTCTTCCCCTTCCCCTTCTTCCTCTTCTGTTCCCCTTTCTTTCTCCCCTCACTCTCCCCCTCGTCAAATTGTAGGAGAGAAAAGTGAAAAAGAGAGAGGAAAAGAGGGGGATTGCATAAAAAAGAACAAAACCAGGGGGGACGAAGAAAAAGGGAAGAGAGAAGAAAAGAGGGAAAACAAAGAGAAAGAAAAAGAGGGCAAAAAGAAAGATAGAAAAGGCTGTGCTTCGCCCCCTCGAAGCCCTCGCTCTCGCTCTCGCTCTCGTCCCCTTTCTCCCCTCGGATCCTTCCTCCCTTCTTTGTCCCCCCGGAACGCCCTTCATCATCAACATCTCTCCTCCTCTCATCTCCCCCTCCGCTCTCGCTCTCGCTCTCGTTCTCGTTCGGTTCGTACCAACTCCCCTTTCCAGGACGCTCCCTCTTCTTCTGGCTCAGATTCTCTCATTTCTCCTCAGCCCACTGTTTCTCCTCTCTTTCGCCCACTGAGTTCCTCTCAGAACGTAGCTGCCCCTCTCTCCTCCTCCGCCTCCCCTTCTTCCTCCTTTTCCCCTCAAACCTCCTTTACCCTTGCCTGTCCTTCCTCTCCTTCCCCTCCTTCTTCCCCTCCTTGCTCTTCCTCTATTCCCACAACTCCAAACTCTTGGGTAAAAATTGCTCCAACAGAGAGAGGAAGGGGGTTGAGAGGAGGGGGGGGAGGAGGAGGAGGAGGAGGAGGAGGAGGAGGAGGAGGATCAATGGCGAAGGGAACAGGAAGGGTTTCACCTAATTCACTGAATTGATTCAAATTACTCAAGGTCAGTGAGAAAAGACAAACAAAGAAAAGAAAAAGAAAAAGAAAAAGAAAAAGAAAAAGAAAAAGAAAAAGAAAAAGAAAAAGAAAAAGAAAAAGAAAAAGAAAAAAAAACAATTTCCATATTTTCACCACAAACAACAGATACCCATTACCACCAACCACCAAGTTGGGGGTGGCGAGTTGCCCAGAAATGTTGAATGAGAGGGAATAAGAAAAAAAGGTGCAACAATCACACAGGCTTATTAATTATTTAAAAAGTAAAAAAAAACTGCAAAAAAAATAAAAGTTCTGGCCAAAAATATTTGTTCGTCTTGGTTGTGTGTAGTGTTGGGAATAGTGTTGGGAAACGGTTAACCGACGGTTAGTCGACTAAAGTACCAGTTAACCGGTTAACCGAGAGCTAACCGACGAGAACAAAACTAAACAGTTAACCGTTTCGCTTAATGGTTAACCGACTCAAATTATTCAAATTAAGCAATAGAATGTTTTGTTGATGTTATTTTTTTCAAACGAATGGCGGAAGAAGATCGAAAGAGGTGTTTGCAACTATTGAAAGCATTGCAAGAGAGTGAATGTCATCCATACCAAGAGAAAATCCATTTGTTGGCAGCTGCTGATGCAGAAGGTATTTACACGATTTTCGAATCCTTCGGAAAACAACAACAACGACGAACTGCGATTTATGTGGGCAAAGGAATCATCCGCGTCTTTATCAGCACTTCAATCAAGAAAAACAATATATCGACGACCATTTGGCGGCCATGTCTGAAGCAAATCGAAAAAAACGCATATCTGTCTGCTGGTATCTAACAAAAGAATCCGGTTGTCTCGAAGGCCATTGGATCAAATGCATCGAAAAAACTTGGAAATATCATCCAAGATTTAACATGATTCCTGGAAATGAAAAATGCAAGGTTGTTTTTGATTTTTGACGTGCTACTTGTTTATTTGATATTGATTGTTTTCTTTTTCCACTCTCAAGGTGTAATCTCGTCTTCTTTGATTTAGCGTGTGCATCAGAGGCTCAGAGAAATACTGATCGTTCTGGATCAAGTGAATAAATTCTTTGCTTGACATGTTTTTCGTGCATCTTAAAAATTTCCTTTGTCTCTCACATTCTGGTTCCACTATTATTGTTTGAATTAAATAGTCTTTAATTGCTTGACATTTCGCCTGATGAGTTGTGTTGTTTGTATTTCGCTCGAGTCGAAGTAAGTGATCAAAACACCCAGAATCATAACCTGCAAAAATAGATTCGATTTCATCTTTTGTAAAAGAATGAACCAAAGAATTAATCTGATTCAGCGATGTGGTCATGTTGACAAAATGACACAAATGACAATTACGTTTTATTGAAGACTCTATTATAATCGCATTGACAGCTGGAACGAAACGCTCGTGAACAAATTGTTTCGTTTGCGGACTGGAACAGAAAAATTTTTGTTAGAACCTAACATTTTATTTGTGGTAATAAGTATACATCTGCAACAGCCGAGAATCACACGGAAGGGTTGCTCTTTCTTGAGCAGGTAAAAGTTGAAGTTTCGTTCGGGCATCGTCATGTGCGAGTGTGTTGGCTGAACCTTTCACCTGGCGCAGCGTTTCATTCAAATCCCAAATGTAATTCCCTCGACTCCAAGAAAATCCGGCTTGCTTCGCAATTCCGTCGAGATCCTTCCAAGCCTGCTTAAAATCCGCGCCGTACTTAGGATCATCTTTGTAGTACAACCAATCCTGAACAAAAAGTCGGACTTGGGTTGGAGGGTGCACTTCGCCTGAGTACAGTTGGCTCAAGTTCTGTTTCCCCGCGAAAATCGTTTTAAGTAACACTTCTTCTGACGGGAGATCAAACTTGCGTTCACCGCGTCCAATTCTTTTGCTAACATCGACACACGCGTGGTCAAAGTTGCCACATCTCCTCTGAGTTCCTCGATCTCACGTTCCATAGCAGCGTTCTTTTCTTGAAGATCAACATTTTCAAGTCGTAGTGATTTGACATTGATCGCTTTCGGTGGAGACGGAAGCAATCACACCAAACAACTTCGACTTGTCTTCCTCCAATTGGCGCACTTGAATTTCCAGTCGTTCTTTTTGATGTCGCAATTCCTCTTTCTCGCGAATGAGAGGCTCGAGATTAACAAAGGATCTGCTTCTCTTTTTTCATGTCTTCAGTTTCTTGGTTATTCTTGGGCTCAATTTTAACTTCGACAACGGTATGTTTTCTGTTGGCCACGAATGTTCCAAAAGGTGTGGGTTGGTCGATGACAATGTCGGTCTCCCAGTCCCCAAGTACAACGTCCTCGACGGAGTGGGTTTTGCAGTAGTTCTCCCAGGCTTTTGAATGTTCTTCTTCCAACTGCGGGTTCGATCCAACTTCTCCGTCCCAAGGAACCAGATAGGCGGGAAAGCAAGGAGTTGCTTTTTTCTCCATCGTTTATCCTGTTGCAAAGAAAATTCTGAAAGAAAACAAAAAAGTGTTTTCGAAAGTTACCTTGGGCGTTCTGTTGAGGGAAGGCTTCTGTGTCCCGTTGGATCAAGGAATGGAGAGATGTGGTGTCCAAGCGAAAAACAAAGCCCCTTGCACACAAGAGGATCACCCCCGAGATCATTGACCATGTGGAGCGGTTCTGCGTTGCGTTGAACGAGAGCCTCAAGTCAAACAGGCTGGTTGCCCATAACTGTGTCAATTACGATGAGGCTCGCATTTCCCTGTATGATACTGGGAAGGTGGCCCTCACCAGGATTCACAAACCCCGTGCTGACACAAAGAACTATCGTGGGAAGACGTTAGGGTCATTGGTCCCATTCATTGATGCTTCAGGGAGGGTGCTGATGTCAGTTTTTATTTTGAAAGCAAAAAGGTTGTTAAATGACGATGAGGCAATTGTTGAGCTGCCAAAGGTGGAGACATCGTACGCTTTGCGCCCCAGCCACCCAGTGTTTTATGCAGCCACCAAGAAGGGGTACACTAACAAGCAACTGACGGCTGAGATCATCCAGAAGTTCAGGGAGATCTGGCACCAAAGACCCCCACTGCTTTGTGTTTTCTGACCAATTGGCTGCCCACTTCAATCTCCCCCTTGTTGAAAAATCCTACAAAGAGGGTGTCTACCTTTGGGCTCTCCCTGTCAACACGTCCCACTTTCTCCAACCACTCGATAACCTCCCCTTTGCCTGATTTAAAGCGCGCCTGTACACTGAAGTTGATAGGGCTGGGTTCTCCTCCCTTGTTCGGGGTCAAGACGTCCCCAACACCGACCTTATCGACATTGTGCTGAAAGTCGATCGTGAGGTCTTTACTTCACGCGCGATTCGAAGGAGTTTCTTGGCAACTGGTCTGTTTCCTTTCCAGCCCAACAAGATGAGGAGGCTTGCGAGGATGAACGTTCTCAACATCAAAACAGACCCAGAGAGGAGGACGGAGAAGCTTTGTTTGGAGTTTTCCAAAATCCTTGCAACGATGGTGAAGCCCAAACACAAAAAGTCTTTGAAAATAACGATCGGGGTGCCCATGAATGTCCTCTTCGACCCTGAACAGAAAATACAAGAAAAAACAAAAAGGAAGAGGAAGAAGGAAGAAGAAAAGAGAAAAAAGGAGGAAGAAAAGGAATTATCACGTTTGGGAAAGGAAAGGGAGGCTGAAGAAAGAGAAAGGGAGAAGAAACAAAGGACCTGTGTCGAGGACACATGTACCAAAACTTGGTGTGGTGGTGTGAATTGGTGTGCACTATCTGCCGGAGCATGTGGTGCCCCAAACACAGTTCATTGGCGTGGGATCATGAGTGCCCCCTACTAAAGACATTGCAAGAATAAACTTCATTTTCTTTCCCTTTGTAGCCACAGTGGCCCCAGGTTTTCCCCTCCTTTTCCCCTCTTTGTGGAACATTTGTGAAACGTTCTCAACTGCCCCTCCGAGTTATGTGTGTGGTTTTTTTTTTTTTTTTTTTTTTTTTTTTTTTTTTTTTTTTTTTTTTTTTTTTTTTTTTTTTTTTTTTTTTTTTTTTTTTTTTGAAGACACGAAAACACCCCCAGCGCCTCGATCACGTGATCGCCCAAAAATAGAAAAAAATCATTGCAAAGGAAACGGCGCCTTTTTGTGTTCTGTTGTGGGCGTTGGTGTTGGGGGTGTTGTTGTGATGGCATCGGAAAAGTGGGATGTTGCCCTTGTTTTGGCGCAGATTGAGGGACAAGATGAATTGTTTCATGTGGGGTTGATGGAAAGTATCACTGTAGCTTTGGTGAAGGCTGGATTGGTTGTTGAAAAAGTTATTATTTATTTTTCTTTTTTTTCTTTTTTTTTCTTTTTTTTCTTTTTTTTTCTTTTTTTTCTTTTTTCTTCTTCTTTTTCTGTTCTTTTCTTTCTTTTCTTCTTTTTCTCTTGAACAGCCCTCATACTTTTCTTACCATTTCCTATCTTTGCTTCTTTCTGTTTTGTTCTGTTTCTTTCTGTTTCTTTCTTCTTTCCTCCCTCATTCTCCCCTCGTGGTTTCTTCTTAGTCAATGGTTCCTTTCCCTGTTTTGAATGTGACAGCTACAGAAAAAATGATGGAGGTTTTTTTTTCCTTTTCTTTTTTCTCTTCTTTTCTTTTCTTTTTGAGAACCTAACACAATTTAGTTAACCGCAGAGTCAATTGGCCTAAGAAAGCCAGTGATTGATGATGGGAAAAAAAGACAGGTTTCCTTTTTCTCTCCCTCTCTCCTCCCTCTTTCTCTCCCTCTCTCCCTCCCCCCCTTTTCCTCTCCCTCCCCTCATCCGAAACCCCTTCACAATAGGGAGGAGGAGGAAAGAAATTCTTAGCGCCCTTCGAAATTGCATATAAAAATCACTTTGAAAACCACGGGGAGCCAGATTTTTGGCATCCCAGTGAGAAATTACAGCTAATTCATCATATTTTGGAGAATATTGCTTGTTCTATTGATTTGATTTCGAAAATTCGTGCTGTTGTGAAAGAACCTGCGCAAGTATGGAGAACAGTTTATTTTGTTTTGTTTTGTTTTGTTTTGTTTTATTTTGTTTTGTTTTATTTTATTTTATTTTATTTTATTTTATTTTATTTTATTTTATTTTATTTTATTTGGTTTATTTGGTTTTATTTGGTTTTATTTTGTTTTGTTTTATTTTGCTTTGTTTTATTATTTATTTTTTGTTTTTTGTTTTTTGTTTTTTATTTTATTTTATTTTGACCTTCATTTTTGCTACACAGTTAAACAATCTTTTTTGATTCTTTTCTTGTTTTCATTTCATTTTCATTTTTTATTCTCTCACTGATTTTTGAATTTTACTCAGATTTATACTCTGTCATTTTCAGTCTTTTTCAATTTACAATTTCTCTCATTTCAAAAAAGTATTAATTTCTTTGCTTAGGATGGTTGGCTTTCACGTTCTTTTCAGGAAGAACCAGCAGATACAACAGAAAAAAAAGTTTTGCTGTTGAATTTTTTGCGAGAAGTCGGTGTTTTGGAGACTATTTTGAATTCTCAAGACGCTGAAATTCGTCGTGTAAGCATTGTTGTTGTGTTTATGTTGTGTTGTGTTGTGTTGTGTTGTGTTGTGTTATGTTATGTTATGTTATGTTGTGTTGTGTTGTGTTATGTTGTGTTGTGTTATGTTGCGTTATGTTGCGTTGTTGTGTTATGTTATGTTCTTTGGTTTGAAACTCTTTTCTTCAGGAATTGTTTCATAAGTTGACAAGAAGTTTTCTTTTCGTGAACTTTTCTGATGATTTGAGGAATTATTATGGAGAAGAGGTTGGAAAACATATACATGCCTCTTCTCTCCTTTCTCTCTCTTCCTCTCTCTTCCTCTCTCTTTCTCTCTCTTTTTCTCTCTTTTTCT
>MUHK01002156.1:11065-22083 GCA_002151225.1 Paramoeba pemaquidensis
AAGAATAAGAATAAGAATAAGAATAAGAATAAGAATAAGAATAAGAATAAGAATAAGAATAAGAATAAGAATAAGAATAAGAATAAGCATAATAATTAAAAATAAGAACAACCAAAAGAAAAATTGACTTGGTTTTAAAATAGATAAAATGTCAGAAGAGGTCCTTTCTGGAATTACATCACTCCCTGGAACAGGGGAATAATAAAAAACATTTTCAACCAAAACATCAGCCAAGCTTTCTTTTTCGTTTCGATCTCTCTTCTTTCTTTTTCTCCTCTCTCCCTTTTCCTCCCCTCTTTGGCTCATTTTTTGTTCAAAATATTGACGGGAATAGGAAGAGAGAGAAAATCTTTGCAAAAATGGGTGTGTCACATCTAATTTTTCGCAATTTTCTTCACTGAAAGGCAAATAAAAAAAAATACAATAGGAAAAAGCTCAACAACACACCATCCTCCTCCTCCTCCTCCTCCTTCCCATCAAATAATCACAGCATATAATAATAAAAGAAAAAAAGACCTTTCTCTCCATAGAGGAATATGGGTAATCACCACAGGTTTCATCCCTTTCTCCTCCCTCTCCCCCTTCTCTCTCCCCTCCCAATCCCTTCCCCATGCTCCCCTCTTCTTCTCCCCCCTCTCAATTCTTTCTCTTAACTCAGAAAGAACAGAAGAAGAAGAAGAAGAAGAGAGAGAAAGAGAAGAGAAGAAATTTCCATCAAGAAAGACAAATGGAACAGAGGGAAGAGAGGAAGAGGGAGAGAGGAAGGGGGGAAAGGAAGGGGAGGGAATAAAAAAAACTCTGTTCGGTGGTCCAAATGTGTCTGTAAATCTTTTTTGGTTGTTTCCCCTGAATTTAGGGAAGAAGGAAAGGGAGAGAGGGAGAGATAGGATTACGTTATGGAGATAAAAATGAAAACCAAACCAAACCTTACATCGTGATTACCAATCGCCACCTGAACATCAACACCATCACCAGCTTCAAATATTTTTTTAAATCTTTCCAAATGCATTTCCCACTCTCCTTTTGATTTTGCTCCCTGTTTGCATGATTGTGTTAAAAGGAGAAGATAAAATCAAGAAACTCTCATGGTATTCAAGAATATCTTGAAAAGAGCAATGATCATTACAAGAATCACAGTCAGAAATACCAAGATAAGAAAAATAAGAAGAACAACAATAAAAAATAACCTCGTCCATAACATCACCAAGAATCAAAACAATATCAGGAGAGAACAACGACAACGCGCTCTTGAAACCTCTCTCCATCGCCCACTCTCTCCTCACTCTATCCACCCAAACTGAAGATAAACCCAACATATGAACATCTGAAACCAACAAAACCCTTGTTGTAGTTGTTGTTGTGGCTGTTGGCGTTGTTGATGAAGGTTCGAGAAGGGATACCTCGAAAAGAGGAGAAGAAGAGAAATAAATCCATGGATAAAAAATAGCGAACTCACAAACAAACACAACAAACACGGGGAACAACAAACAAAGCCACAGCCCCTTTTTCACCCCCTTCTTTTGCCCCTCGCACTCACCCCCTCCCCTCCCACCGATCCGCCTCATTCGCCCAGAGAAGAAACAAACACGAAAACAAAAAATGGGGGGGAAAATGGGATCCACGGAGAGGGATTTGGATTGATTTTACATACATTTTTATTTTCCATTTCACGAAATTGTTTCAATTTTTTTCAACCAGATTGATGTGGGAGCGAATTGGCGGGTGGTTTGGGTGGGCTTGGGTCATTGTCCGGGACCAAATAAAGGTCAAGGAGAAGGAAGAAGAGGAGCCCAAAAAAGAAATAGCAATCTCACAAAAAAAAACGATCTCAAAAAACAGATGAGCCTGTAATTCCTGAAACCGTCTTATCCAAATACGTCAAAAAGCGTCCTTTTTCATACAACCTGAAACCAACTTTTTTATCCTTGTAAGGAAACCCTGCTTCTTGAAACCAATCAGAGAGGGGAGCCTGGGGAGAGGGGAGGGAGAGAGAGAAGGGAACAAGGAAGGAGAAGGAAGGAGAAGAGAGAGAGAATGTGTTGAGAAAATGAACATTTTAATCCAACGACCTTCATTAAAAACAAACAAAAAAAAACCTTGTAAGCTGAATTTTTTAGTTCAGGAGACAACCACAAATATTCTTGGACTACTTTCGTGTCCAAAAAAGGATATCTTGCCTGAGGGCGAGAGAAGAAAAAGGAAAGAAAAGGTAAAAAAATGGAGGTCGTTTCTTCTCTTCTCTTCCCTTCCCTTCTCTTCTCTTCTCCTTACCTCAAGACCATAAGAACCAGACACATGTTCTTCTTTTCGGAGATAAGCCCTCTGGGATCCTTTGAAAAAATTTGTCCAAGGGAAAATTTTTGTCAAATTTTTGGGGAAGATGCCTGTTTGGTTTTATTTGGTTTTGCTTGGGGTCAGAAAAAAGAAAAAAGAAAAAAAAGAAAAAAAAGAAAAAAAAGAAAAAAAAGAAAAAAAAGAAAANGCAATAAAGTTCTAAGGGGAGGAAGGGAGGGAGGGAGGGAGGGAGGGAGGGAGAGAGAGAAATTTAATTTTAATTTAAAACTTTCACTTCGTCCTCCTCTCTCTCATTCATTGAATAACAACAAACCGAGTAACTTCAACCCCATTTATTCCATAATCAGTCATAATTTCATCTCCTCCACAACCTAAGGTGAAGAAATTGAGAGGGGGGGGGAGAGGGGGGAGAGGGAAGAGAGGGAAGAGAGGGAAGAGACCAACAGCAGCAACAACAAACAACGATAACAACAACAGCAACAACAACAACATAATAATAATACTCTTACTCACCAGACAAAATAACTAATGTTCCATTTTCTTTTGCTTGTCGAGATATCGCAGATAGTCCAAGAGCAGCACCGTCCTCCAACATAACATAATGTTTATCAACCAATCGCCCCTGTTTTGTTGTTGTTAAGTTCTCCTTCTTATTGCCTCCCCCTCAACCCCCCACCCACCTTATCAGACACATTTGGAAAATCCCGATGGCACCTGCTGTCAGCCGAATACAAGTCACATTCATATGGCTCTACATACGTCTCCACATATTTTCTCTCTCTTGCCACCACTGGGTGGTCGCGATCTGATGCAAAATCAACAACCTTTTCGGGGGGAGGGGAAAAACAAATAAATAAAGAAAAGAAAAGAAAAGAAAAGAAAAAAAAAGAAAAGAAAAGAAAAGAAAAGAAAAGAAAAGAAAAGAAAAAAAATCAAAACTTGAGAAGTTGAATAACCACTCAAAATTTTAAATCTTTCTTCCAAAATTACAGGGTCTTCCCTCCCTACTATCGTCATGGTCGTAAACTGCTTCTTTAATTCATTCATTGCTGAAGATGGGAGAGGAAGAGAGAGAAGAGAAAGAGCAATCAGAAAGAAGAAAAGGGACACAAAACACACCCACCCACAAACCCAGTGCGATCACCCCACTATCATGTCCACTGGACAATGGGACCAGAACTCTGAATTTCGCGTCCCGGATCCTTACTCGCACTGCTTCAAGAAATGAGTTCCGCCAATCATCAAAAGACGTTTTGTACTGTCTCGTGTCAAACTCGTGGAAGACTTGGCGGGAGAGGACTGGAGGGGGGGCAAGAAGGGGAATGGAGGAGGAGAGGGGGAGAGTGAGTAATGAAACCCTCTCTCTTCACCACCCACCACCCTCCCGCCCTTCCCTCCTCTCTCTCTCTCTCTCTCTCTCTCTCTCTCTCTCTCTCTCTNGACAAAGAAAAGAAAAGAAAAGAAAAGAAAAGAAAAGAAAAGAAAAGAAAAGAAAAGAAAAGAAAAGAAAAGAAAAGAAAAGAAAAACCTGTAGCAACCCACAGAGGCTTGACTCCAAAGACATCAGGAGAATAAACAACAACATTTTTTGTAAAATCAAACAAAACAACACTACAGAAATAAAAAGAGAGGATGGGGGAGGCGGGTGGTGCGGGATGGTTAGTTCCTCTTTTCTTTTTGGGGTTCAAAATTCTTAACCCTAATTTTCTCTCTTTTTCTCACCTAAACTCTCCATACAAATGGCGAATGAAATTTCGCTTAAATTTTCTGTAAAGAGGAATTAAACACTCTCCGTCGGAGGTGTAGTCCCCAAAATCTCGAAAATTGTAAATTTCGCCATTGAAGAGAGCGACGACTGTCCCATCTTCACTAAAAATTGCGGGTGGTCAATGGGAGATTTGTTTGTTGGTGGTGGTGGTGGTGGTGGGGTGGTGGTGTTCATTTCCATTCATTTTACCTCACAAAAGGCTGTGGTGTGAGCCCTCGACCAGTCATGGAAAGAAGATTATGAACAAAAGTGAAATTTCGATGCAAAACTCTGAAAGATTAAAAAGAGAAAGAGAAAAAAAAGGAATGAAAAAGGGAGAGAGGGAAGGAGGGAGGAAGGGAGAGGGAGAGAGAGAGAGCAAGGGAGAGAGAGAGCCGTTCAAAAGAGAGAGCCGTTCAAAAGAGAGAGAAAGAGAAAGAGAAAGAGAAAGAGAGAGGGAGAGAGAGAGAGAAAAGATAGAAAGGGAGGGAGGGAGGGAAAGGGGAAAGTAAATGCAAAAGAAAGAAAGAAAGAAAGAAAGAAAGAAAGAAAGAAAGAAAGAAAGAAGAGCCAAAGAAGGCAGGTACAGAAGACACTTTGTCTTGATTCAAAAGGCATCCAGACACAAAGAAGATAAACAACAAGAAAAAGAAAAACAAACAAATAAACAGACAAGCAAGCAAATAAACAAACAAGCAAGCAAGCAAGCAAACAAACAAACAAACAAACAAAGATCATAAAAATCACCTGTTTGTCAGGTCAGGACCTCTTCTCTGAAGATAAAAATTAATCCGATCAAACGCAGCCCCCGCAGGAGGAAGGATCTTGTTTGTGATTAAAAAAGAACAACCATCACCAAACCGAACATAAAACAAAAGAAAAGAGAAACTGAGGAGGAGAGAAGCCCTTATGAAGGAAGCCATGGCAAGCCAAAACTTTCTCCCAGAGAAAGAACTGTTTTTAGCCTCACTTTGTTTTTAGAGAGCTATTTTGGGTCCAAAACGTGTCAGTTTGGAAAAATCTTTGGTTTGGTTGCACCAAAAGACACGTTTTGCACAATCACAATCGAAACTTTTTTTTTCATTTTATTTTCCGACTTGATAAAAAAGCAACCTTTTATCCCGAAAGATTTTAATTTTCCCCTCGCCTTCCTTCAATACCCATCCAAAAACCTCCTCAACCCCTCCACAATCACCTTCTCTTCACTCACCTTCTCCCTCCCTCCCCCTCCCTCCCCCTTCTCTCCCTCACTCATTCTTCTCAGCTCCCAGGGGATGAGTACGTCTCCGTCCCAGATTGGTTGTGCTTCTCTTGTCCAGGTTTGGCTAAAATGATGATGATTAAAAGAATGAATAGAAAGAGAAGAAGAGAAGAAGAGAAAATAACCTGACAGAATATTTACATTTGATCGGAACGGTCCCACAAACCTGGAGAAGGGAGGAAAAGAGGAAGAAAAAGAGGAGAAAAAGGGAGAATTAGAGATGTGTGGGTGAGTGCGGTGGGTAAGTGCGGGTGGGTGGGGTACCTGCTCCATGGCGTCGCACATAATCCGATCCACAATCGCTGCTTCTCTGGTTAAATCACAATTTTCTGGGATCTCCAGGAGGACTTCATCATGAACGAAAGCAACAACTCTGAGAGGGAAACACAGGAAGGGAGAGTGTAAGTGAGCTGTGTCTGTGTTTCTGTATCTGCGCGTGAAAAAACCTGTATCCAGCGCAAACCAAATCCCATATAGCCTGCTTCGCTCCATCTGCAGCTAATCCCGAAAAAGGTGTGTTACAAGCCTGCAAAAAATCGTTAGTGTGGTGGTGGTTGCGGTGGTGGTGATGGGGATGACTTTTTATTTTATTAAATTTGGGATGTGTGTGGGTTGGTTTGTGTACCTGCGTAAACCCAACCCCCCCTCTCAGCCTCCCGCTCATTGTCGTCACATCTCCACCAAACAATTTTTCTTCCAAATCTTCGCTCCCTTCGCCGAAATTTCCCATAATTAGCTGAAGAACTTCGCGGTTGCTGCATAGAGATCTGTTGGTGTGGTTCAGTGGTGGTAGTGATTGAAAAAAAAAATTGGGGGAGATAAAGAGAGGAGAGGACAAGAAAAACAAAAGGAACAAACAACACCAAAAACCAACCTTAAACAAGCCCAAACCCCCTCGACAAACTCAATCGGGTAAGGATCCCCATGAACGTCATACGGATGTCCACGGATGACATGTTTAACAGCCCCCGCTATCCCGCTGGTACGTCCCTCAGACGTCAAGGTCCGGAAGGCATCCCAGCATTGTTTTGTTGTACATCCTACCAAAAAAAAGGAAATTATGAAAGGGGGAGGGAAGGATATATTTTGGCTGTTTGCATTGGCTGCTTGGGTATTTTTTATGTGTCCGTGTTTTTTACCTAATCGAAAAGCTAAAGTTTGCATAAACCGCTTATCTTCAAACAAATAAGTTGATAATTCAGGATAAACGTCATGAATCACCCGCTCACGAAATTCTTTTGCTTCTTGGAGCGATAAATGAACCCCATAAGCGCTTTTTGCGTACTCCTGTTGGCGGTGGTGGTGTTGGTGGTAGAGCGATGGTGATGGGCTGATGGGAAAATATGGAAACAATAAACACCACAACCACAACCACAACCACAACCACAACCACAACCCCAATAATCTTTTAACAACAAAAACCTGCAACGACGCAGCTCCCTGCCCTCCTGGAATCCCAAAATTAATAGCTTTTGCTCTCTGTCTCTTCTCTGCAAACCGTTTCCGGTCTTCCTCCTTGTTGCTATTTTTCAATTTCTCAAATTCTGCGATTGTCACCCCATCAAACATCGCCGCGGTGTAAGCGTGTGGGTCCCTTCCCTGGAATGGACGGTGGGTTGGTGAGTGGATCAGTGGGTTAGTGAGTGGATAAGTGGGTGGGAGTGGGTGGGAGTGGGTAAATAGATAGAGGTGAGAACCTCTCGAATCACTTTAGCCAATGTGCTTCTCCCATACCTATTTTCAAAAAAAATTTAAAATCACAAAATTGAACAAACACCCACCTCCCACCAACCCTCACGCCCACCTACCTACACTCACACACAGCCGCTAATGTGCATAATTCAATGAAAGAATAATCACAAGCTAAAAAAAGATGTCCCTCAGATGGAACAAAAACAGACCTTAGCCCATATTGTCTGGGGACCTGAGTAGGTAGAACGAGTCTTTTTAATTTTACGTTTTTCTTCCTCCCGCCCATCCACCCACCTGTTGGATATTCGGCGAAGAACATGACGTCCTCCCGTTCCGCAAAAACAATGTGTATGTTGGATGAACAACGTGACATCCTTCCAGTTCCGATACGAATCCCATAATTTTTGCTGTTTGCTCTAAGTTAACCCATGAGGCTATAAATGTATCCAAATTTGCATACTCCTGAGGTGGGTGAGTGGTTGAGTGGGTGAGTGGTTGAGTGGGTAAGTGGGTGAGTGGGTGAGTGGGTGAGTGGTTGAGTGGGTAAATGGGTGCGTGAATTTACCTTCCATTTTGCGCGAGAGAGAGACATAGAATCAGGCAAATCATCATCTTCCTCCTCTTCTTCTTCCCCCTCCCTTTTCTCTCTTTCTCGTTCTTTTCCTCTCTCTCTTCCGCTTCCTCTTCCTCTTCCTCTCCCTCTCCCTCTCCCTCTTCCGTGTCCAGGGGGGAGGGGGACAGGAATGAGAAATCCTGTTGTTTTGTTTTGTGTTGCTTTGTTAACTCATCCCTTCACTCACCCTCTCACTTCCCACTCACCCACCTGTTCGCTTTCTTACTTCTCTCACCGATTGAAATAAACGATCTTCCAAGTGGTCTTGAATTATACTGGGCTTTCCAGTTAATTTTGAAAATCTATGGGAAGAGAGGTGAGTGGGTGGCTTGGCAGGTGGATGGATGGGTAGGTTTATGTGTGTTGAAACATTTTAAAGATGTTAGCTTAATTTCTCCTGAAATATGTTTCTTAGTGCGATCAATAAGGAATGACCATTGAGGTCAAAGAGATAAACAATAAAAAAATCAAACAATTGTTTCTAATTTTCTAAATAGATCTAAAAAGGTAGATTTCATAAACTTACTTAATTTCTCCTTTGGTATTAACATGAAACAAATCCTCACTATTTGGGAGGTCCAAGATACGCGTCACACTCTCCTCCATTTCAATTCTCATTCTTTCTTGCAATTTTGCTGCCTGGAGAGAGCGAGAGAGGGAAAAAGGAGAAAAGAAATTGTCTTCACATCAATGGGATGGTGGTAGAATATTTGATTTGGACCGACAAAAAAAAAAAAGGAAACAAACTGTTTCGACATCCAAATACATCCCATTGTAAGACATCAGTGGGATAGTGATCGCAGATTTGATTTGAATTGACTCAGTAAGGGGTCCAAATAAGTCAACAGCTCCACGAATAATTTCTGTGCTGTGTGGCTCCTAGGGTGGGGGGGGTGAGGCGGGTGAGTGGGGGAAGAGAAAGAAAGGGAAAGGGAGAGAGGGAAAAAAATAAAATGAAAAAAATAAATATTAATACAAATACAAATAAGTGAATCAATAAATAAAAAAAACAACAACAATATTAATTAATAATAATAANGAAGAAGAAGAAGAAGAAGAAGAAGAAGAAGAAGAAGAAGAAGAAGAAGAAGAAGAAGAAGAAGAAGAAGAAGAAGAAGAAGAAGAAGAAGAAGGGAGAGTCGCAGAAGAGGGAGGGAAACAAGAAGAAAGAAATGTAGAAGAGAAACGGAAAGAGAAACGCTCGTCTGCCCAGGGACCCAGATAGCAGAAAGAAGAACGAAATTTTGCTTTACTTTTCCTAAAAAATGAAAGAAATAAGAAAATTCCGGCAGGAGTTGGCGGAGGAAAAACACAAACACACACACACATGCACACACAACAAGACAAAACAACACAACACAATGCAGCACAAGCCTGACATTCCCCTCCTTCTCCCTCCTTTTCGGCAACCCCCCTTCCTCCCCCTCCTCCACCCCCTCCCTTGCTATCTCCTCCATCAACCTCGTATGAAATTTCTTTTTCCTCACCCCACTACTCACCCCACCCCCCTCCTTCTTCTTCCTCTTTCTCCCCTTCTTTTCAACCACCTCTTCTTCTTGTTGTTGCACGCCCACCCCTTTAAACCCCCCTTCTGTGTCCTGTACCAATCTGCCCACTATTTCTCCAAAGGGGATTGGTGGGGTGGGAGAAATTTCGAAATTTTCTTCGATTGCATATTCAAAATCTATTTTGTTGTTGATGGTGGGTAGTTTCAGAGAGAATGGAAATAGAAGAGAGGAGAAGGGGAGGGAGAGAAAAAGAGAAAAAGAGAGAGAAAGATAAAGAACCTAAGAGAGTTGGTTGGAGATCGAGAGAAGCAAGTTTTAGAAGAGGATCAAGAATTTGAACATCTCGAACTCGAGAAGAAGAGACGAGAGACCACCAGATATGTTGAGAAGGAGAAGAGTAAGGAGAAAGAGAGGGAGGAAGGGGGGAGGGAGGGGAAGGAGAGGAGGAGGAGGAAGGAGAAGAAGAAGGGGAGGGAGAGGGAGCTGAGGCAGAGGGAGAGGCAGAGGCAGAAGGAGAGGCAGAGGGAGACGGGGGAATAGAGCGAAAGTACTCATCCATGACCCAAAATTGATGAGCAACATCAAAAAAAATGAAAAAGAAATTTTTGTGGAGCTCAAGAAAGAGAGAAATGTCGCTAACTTGGACCAATCTGGAAAAAGAGGGGAGAAAAAGGATGAAGGAGAGTAAACCCAAGAAAGCAAAGGGGAAAAAAGAAAAGAAAGAAACCTCTGTTGTTTGGCTGTGCTAACTGCCAAACAAAGGATTTGTCGGTGAGTTTTCATTGGAGCGGAAAAGGAAGCAGAAGAGGAAGAGGAAGAGGAAGAGGAAGAGGGAGAGGGAGAGAGAGAATCAACATGGCAAACTTCAATTGCAAGGGAAGGGCCGGTGAGAACCTCTCCTAATTGTTTTGTTTTTGTTCATGTTATTGTTTGATAAAAGAAACAAGACAAGAAGCGAAAGACAACAACAAACCTTGCCAAAGAGAAACAAAGACCTTGTCTCCACAAACTTCCAACTCCACCATCTTTTTTTTCTCTGCGCCCCTTGTTGGGAGATTTTTTTTTCCCAAAATTCCATCCACAAAAACCCAACACGCGTCACCTCTTGATTGGTTGAAATAATTGGGAGAGGGAGGGGGAGCGGGAGGCCCAGAATTGTTCGATTTGGCTCCTTGCCCGAGTTATCACAAAAATAAAATGAGTTTCACAAAAATCTCACACATGAATGAAAGGCGATGAAGGGTGAGAGGGAGACACAAAGTGGAGAGAGAAGTGATTTTGTGAGAATCTTGACAACAGGAGAAACCACAAAGACGAGAAAACACTTTGTGCCCCAAATTAAGAAATCCAAAAAATAATTTCAACAACCAAAAAAGGGATCGATCTCTCGAAATAATTTGGGAGTGTTTGCTGGTTAGGTTCGACATCTGGCCATTGGGGCAAAACAAAGTCTGGAAAAGAAATAAGAAAAGATGGGGAGAAAGCAAAGATTGTGTTTTCTCTTCGATCCAAAAGAAGAAGAAGAAGAAGAAGAAGAAGATGTCACAGATGTGTGGGGGGACAGGAGGGTGATACCTGGGCCTCCTTCTGTGCGATACACAGTGTTGGGGGGGATTATGTTGTTGGTGTTAACACTGATTGTCCTTACTTTTGCTTTGATTGGCGTTGGTTTAGGTTGGTGGTGGTGGTGGTGGTGGTGGTGATGGCTTTATTCTTCTTCCGCAATATAACTCATTTATTTTCTCAGGTGATGGAGTGGATTTATGTCCTTGCAATTTTAGTGACGAGGAGATTATTGGAAAAAGGTGTGTGCGAGAGAGAGAGAGAGAGAGAGAGAGAGAGAGAGAGAGAGAGAGAGAGAGAGATCTCTCTTCCGCTTCCTCTTCCTCTTCCTCTCCCTCT
>MUHK01002166.1:10332-20448 GCA_002151225.1 Paramoeba pemaquidensis
GAGAGCTGGATGAATTTGTGATTTTTTTTTTTTTTTTTGAGTGAGAATTGGAAGAGAGAGAGAGGAGGGAAAGAAAGAGAGAGAAAGAGAGAGAGGGAGTAGAGGGAAAGAGAGAGAGAGAGAGAAAGAGAGAGAGAAAGAGAGAGAGAAAGAGACCAGAAAAGATGAAAGGACCAATTGCCCACATAATAAGATGAATTATTGTGGCAATTCTCTACAAAAAACATTGTGAGAGGAGAAAAGAGAAAGGAGAAAGGAGAAAGGAGAAAGGAGAAAGGAGAAAGGAGAAAGGAGGAAGGAAAGGAGAAAGGAAAAAGAGGAAAGGAAAAAGAGGAAAGGAAAAAGAGGAAAGGAAAAGGGAAAAGGGAAAAGGGAAAGAAGAAAAAAGAAATAAAAACCAAAGTTTGCAGACACACCCATTTTTCTCCTTTTGTTTGTTCAGAAAATATTCTCCCAAAAAGAAAGAGAAACCCCAAGAAAAGAAAGATGGAACAAAGAGAAGAAGATCCCTGTTAACACACAAAGAGGGTGAGTTTTTCTTCAAAGAGAAAATGAAAAAAAAAAACAAAAAAAACAAAAAAAAAAAACAAACCACTTTTAAAAGGAAGAGACCGACAAGAAACAAAAAAGTTGTCAAAACCAAACAAACATCAACAGCAACAAATCTGGAAGAAAAGAGAAAAGCAAGCTGTTGTGTGTTTAAGTCGGCTTGAGAGAATGTTTTCTTTTGTTCAAGAAAAAAGAAAAAGGAACCTGAGAAGGGAAAAGAAAAGCAACTCCTTCCTCTTGAATGACACAACAAAGGGCTCGAAACCCCATCACATGGAGAAAAGAAACAAAAAAATATTTGAAGTTTTTCTCCTTCGGGAGGAGAACAGGACGGGGGTGGTTGTTGGGGAGGTGGAGAAGAAGAGAGAACAACAAGCAAGCAAAAGAAAGAACGAGCAATTTTGGGAAAATTAACAGAAATATAAAGTTGCAAGATGAATTATAAACCCGATTTATTATCCCAAAAAAATATTTAGCTTTTCCAAAATGTTGGAAAGGCTATTCTAATATTTAGGGCTCTTTTTGAATTTTTGGGAGCAACAACTCACTCAGAAAGATGAAGGGGTTGTGTTGTGTGTTGTTGTTGTGTTTGTTGGTGGTTGCTGAGGCAGAGAACAAAATTAGCAAAACTATTTCCCTCCGACCCAACAGAGGACCAGATTCTATTTCAATTGAGCTTGTTTGTTTTTTTTTTTTTTTCTTTTTCTTTTTCTTTTTCTTTTTCTTCTTCTTTTTCTTTTTTTTTCTTTCTTTCTCTTTCTCCTTTTCACTTTCCTTTTCTCTTCCTGTTGTTAGGACGGGAGAACATGTGAATTTACTTTTGATGTTTGGGGTGGTACAAATGAAGACTGGGAATTTGAATTTGAGGAGGTTATTACCAATAACAACCGAACCAACCAACCAACCAACCAAGTACTCATTCCATCAATCGATCTAAATTCAACCTCTTCCTTTCTCCTTTCTCCCTTTTCCCTCTCTCTCTTTCCCTCTCTTTCTCTCTCTTTTTCTTTCCCCAGTTTGACGGAGTGTATGTGTGTAACATCGAGAGACCAGCCGATTCCTACCTTTTTTTCAAAGAATTTTCAGCGAGTATCCCTGGATTGACCTTGGTTGATATGGAAGTTGAGGTAAGAAGAGAAAAGGGCGAGAGAGAGAGAGAGAGAGAGAGAGAGAGAGAGAGAGAGAGAGAGAGCGATGCTGTCNGAGAGAGAGAGAGAGAGAGAGAGAGAGAGAGAGAGAGAGAGAGAGATTTCAATTTATCATTAATCTTCCTTTTACCTTATCTTTCTTCTCTATCAGGAAAATACTGCCTCTGCTTTGAGAGGAGATGTGTATGATATCATTGATGGTTTCTTTCTTTCTTTTTTCTCTTCTCTTCTTTCTCCGCCCACTCCCTCTTTTCTTCTTTCTCTTTTTCTTATCATTTTTTTTCTTTTTTTTTCTTTCGTTTTTTTCTTTTCTTTTTTTCTTTTCTTTTTTTTCTTTTTAATTTCAGAAGGAGAAACTATCTCGATTACAGATGATTGGGAGGGGACCATTCGAAGAATTTGGATTGCATCGATGTGAGAAAAAGAAAATAAAAAAACTCGAAAATGAAAATAAGAAATGGAGAAAAGAGAAATAAGAAATCAGAAAAGAAAAGAAAGGGGGGAAACGGTTGTTAAAGTTATTTTTTCATTTTTTCCACTAAGTTCGTTTGTTCAATCAGCACTTAAAGAAAACAAAGAAAAAAGGAGAGATCAAGAGCGTCCAACAGAGAAAAAGATATAAAAATAGGTTAAAATGACTGTCTCTTGTGACCCACGAAAGCCAAATAAACGTCGAAAATGGAGGAAAGAAAAAAGTAAAAGAAGAATGAAAGAACGTAAAGACAAAGAAAGAAGAAGATGAAGAAGAAGAAGAAGAATCCCCTCCCTCCTTCGCTCTCCTTCTCCCCTCGCTCATTCACTCACTCGCTCCTACTTCTCTCTCTTTCCCCCCCTTCAATACGTCATCATCGGCCTCCGATAAGCAGCCCCTCGGCTCGCAGTAGGCTGTTGTTTGTTCATATTCCCACAAGCAGGAAACATAAACGAATGGGTGTGAGGAGAGACAGAATAACCAACCAAAGAATCAACATCAACTTCAGGGACACAGGCCTCGGGCTCGTAGAGAATATGAGAATATTCAGTGAATTCCTCGGTATTTGAGTTGCAATCAAACTTCAAACGAAACAAGAACTCCAACTCCAATTGATTCATTTCTGAGCCAGAGATCCCTCCCACTCGAGCATAATACTTATTATTGAAATAAATATCATCGGAATACTTGGCAGCAACCAACACGGAGGTGATGAACAACCTGTAAATAATAACAATTATTATTCGATGAGAAAAATGTGAGAAGAAAAAGATGAAAAAGAAGAACAAGAAGAACAAGAAGAAAAAGAAAAAGAAAAAGGAAAAGAACAAGATAAACAACCTGTGAATGGTCCTAGAGTTCACAAACACAGAACCCTGGTTGGTGGCGATTCTGTTTAAGTAAACAAGAGCAACAACGAAAGATTCAACAGTACAGGGGGCGTACGAGACGACTCTTTCAACGTATTGGCGGACAGAGATGGAGGGGACTCGGGGGGCATGGAAGCGAGTGAGAGTGGGGTTGGTGTAGGAGGTGTCTTTGGTCATAATGCTTTGGAGGGCATTGGCGAGGGAGGTGATGAAAACATCGATGGTGGTGTTGGGGAGAGTTTGCATTTGCATGGTGGCAGTGTTTTTTTTGTTAAGGAGAACGAACAAAAAAAAAGAAGGGGTTTTTGACAAAAAAAAAAATAACACGGTAAAATGAACGAACAAAGATTCAACGAACAATCCAAATGGATGAGCGGAAAAGAGAGAAGACGAACGAAGGGGGAGGAGGGAAGAAGAAGAAGGGAAGACGAACAAGCAACGTTGTACCAAGCTCTCTGCTGGCAGCCGCGCTTTTTTTTTTTGCGAAAGAGGAAAAAGTGGAAAGGACCAGGGTTCCGACCCAAAGGGAAAAATGAGTGGGATTGTTCCGACCGCGTGGGTTCGATGGGTTCCGACTCTCTGTGTGGGTTTGTATGGGGCTGTTCGTTTTTGGGCTGGGATTTTACAACAAAATCGCTTTTTCCCATAAATCTGTTTTTTGAATCCAGCCAAACAGCTCGACTCGACTGCAGCTTCTCTCTTTTTCTCTCTTTTTCTCTCTCTCTTTCTTATCTATCTCTTCTTCCCCCCATAACACAACCATGAGAGACTCACACGACAGAAACTATAATTACTCCCCCCAGTACCGTTTCCCTCCTTCATACTCTCCTTCTGCCCACCACCAACCCATTTCCCCTTCTCTTTCCTCCTCTTCTCCCAACCCCTCTCATTTAGCCCCCTCCCGGGGATCCTATCGTCCCTCTCATTACGATGGATCCCCCTCTCAATCTCCTTCCCCTTCTCCCCCATCCTCTCCATTTCCTTCTTCCCAATCGGGGTTTTCTCCCTCCTCAAAACCACAAAATAATCCTTCCCCTCATACACCTTATCAACACAATACCGAATTTTCGAGGACACCTTTTCATCTCCCTGAGCGACCTCCTATTGAAAAGAAAAGACAACTCAAAGGTTTCGATTTCCCCTCTTTCTCTTTCTCTCTTTCTCTCTTTCTCTCTCTTTCTCTCTCTTTCTTTCTCTTTCTTTCTCTTTCTTTCTTTCTCCTCTCTTTTTTTCTCTTTTTCTCTTTCTCTCTATCTCTCTTTCTCTCTCTTTCTTTCTCCTCTCTCTTTTTCTCTTTCTCTTTATCTCTCTTTCTCTCTGACAAAATCCCAGATATCCATCAATTTGAAAGATCATTGAGAGAGAGATACAGACATGCCATAAAAATCAGAAATCGCTACTTTTGTTTTATTCTTCTCTTGATTGTTGTGGATGTTGTATTTGCTCTTTCTTTATGTAAGTTTATGATTATTATTGTTTGTTTGTTTGTTTGTTTGTTTGTTTGTTTGTTTGTTTGTTTGTTNTCAAAAAATAGAATGAGTCTCACTTAAATACATGGGTTCCTTTGGTTGTCTGTATTTTCTTTACAGGCATGTGTATTGTGCAAGGCTATCGGGGGGAGTATATTCGTGGGCCTTCTCTGTTTATATGTTCTTTTTTCTTTTTTCTTTTTTCTTTTTCTTTCTTTTTTTCTTTTCTTTTTCTTTCTTTTTTTCTTTTTCTTTTTCTTTTCTTTTCTTTTCTTCTTTCTCCTTTCTTCTTTCTCCTTTTTTTTTCTCACTCTCCCCAAAAACAGCTCGTTGCAATTATTATCTAGAAAATCTAAATATTCGTTTTTCTGAAAAAGATTGCAAGCTTGTCATTCGGAACCGCGGCTAACAAACTTTCTCTGCACTTTGGGGCTTATTTATTTCTTTTTGTGTCTGTCCGAGCGGGAAAAAATCCTCTCTTGACAGATATTTGTGTTTTTAGTGAAAAATAATACATTACTTTGTTCTTCCTTCAAACGTTCTCTGTTTTTCCCTTTTCTTGTGTTCTCAAAGTTCACAAAGAAAACCAAAGAAAACAAGAAATTCAGACACCCGACCAACAAAACAAAAAAGACAGCAAAAAAAAAAAAAAAAAACACCTGTTTTTTTTTGCTTTGGGGCATGATCGTTCATTTAAAACAATGTTACAGGTGAAAGCCAGGTGCGGTAAAAACAAAAAGAGAAAAGGGGGAAGACAATGATTTCGATGAATGGGAAACTGATCAGGAGGGGTGCAAAGAATTGTGGAGTAAAAAATCAGAGCTGGAATAATGCGATTGGCATCAGAAACGTTCGTTTCGAGAACATGTGGATGGGAGTCTCCCAAAATAACCCACCAGAAACGAATGATCTGGCGACGCCTGAGCCTGCATCCACGAAGACCCGATCGGGTTCTTTTTTTTCGCAAAAGAATTCGGTGGCCAAAATTAACGTAAATTTTTTGCCTCCTTGTTGCTTTTTTCTTTTGACATTTTTCTCTTTTTTTCAGAACGGAGCTGGTTTTCGACAACCCAGTCGCAATTGTGTGAATTTTTTTCAACTCGGCCACTGACCTGAAGTTTGAAAAAAGATGAGCTCGATAGAAAAATCTATGGTTTCAATCTTCCTTTTCGACAGCTGGCTTGGCTGATTTGTTTGACTGAGCCACAATTGAACAATGGCAAAGCCGGTTTTCGATCGAAAATGCTCACGAAAGACTTCCAACAGAAAATTGGTCGTTTTGGTGTGAAAATGGCTCTGGAACAGGTTTTGGTGGCATAACATCTGTTTGAAAGAAAGAAAGTTTCTTCAAGAACATCCGGAGCAGCCCAAAGGAAAAGGAAAAATTGAGCACTATTTTCACTCGGAGCTTCCATTCAAGCAGACAGAGGGGTGCTCCTCCGGTGTTTTTTTTTTTTTTTTTTTNAAAAAAAAAAAAAAAAAAAAAACAAAAATTGGATTTGGATGAGGAAAGAAAGAAGGAGGGGAAAGAAGAAAGAAACAACACCAAGAAGAGAGATCTGTTTTGTCACCCATTTTATTCTTTTGGCGGACCTTTCGCGCTTGTTCCGAGAACAACCCCGCGAATTATCAGAATCCGTAAAGATGGAACAAAAATCACTTAAATTAACGGATTTTGTTAAGTATCTTATAAGATTCCGAATTTCCATCGCGTTCCACCCTTTTTTGGGGCGAACAAGTTTGGCCTATTTCCTCCCGTTCAACCCCCCACAATTTTTTGCTTTTGTTTTTGTAACGTTCAAAACCAGCCAAAACGCTTTCCTTTCTCATGGCTGATCGCCCTGCTGGCAACTCTTGTCAGCAGCAGCAACAACCACCTCTTCCCAAAAGAAAACGGTCCAGTTCTTCTTTTGAAGCTTCCACCCCAGAAAGGGAGGCTGATTCAACGGGCTCTTGTTCGTTTCCTCCCTCCTCCCCCCCTCGTCGCCTCCTCGCCCCTCGTAACAACTCCACTACTTTCCCGCCTCGTTCTTCTCCCAACCACACCATGACCATCTCTCCACATTGCTTTAATTCTCCTGATAGTTTTTCTCACTCAACTCCTGCAAGTTCCCCTGCGACTCCACCAACAAACACCCCTTCTCCTCCTGCGTCTCGTATTCGAAACAGGTCTCCTGAGCCTTCTCCTCTTGCCTTTCGATTACCACAAACTCCCACGGGGAAACGAGCAAGAAGATCGCCACATGCAAGTATGAATTTGTTTGATGATTTTTATGAGCCTTCTTCTCCAACTTCTTTTTCCCGAACAACCAACGGCTCTTCTCCTTCTTCTTCCTCTGCGTTGCCGTCTTCGTCGTTGTCTTCCTCTTCAAGAAGACAACAATTCTCTCAACAACAACATTCTTTTTTGGGGCCCTCAGCAGAGAACGAATTTCTTGAAAAAGAAGCAAGAAGATCTCACTATCTCATCGATTACCCCCATGATGTGGCCCACGTGGGATCAAACCGATTTCAAGAAGATTTTGAAAGTTTGAAAATGTTGGAGAAAGGAGATAACGGGGAGGTGTATCTTGTGTGTCATAGAATAACAGGGGTGAGATATGCGATCAAAAAAACCACAAAAAGTTGTCGTTGGAAGAGTGTAAGTTGTCCATATGAGTATGATTATAACCAGACGGTGTTTGCTGAGGCGAGGGGGTTGTCAACTCTCCAGCATAAGAATATTGTGGGGTATTATTTCTCTTGGGTGCAAACAAAACATTTGTATCTTCAGCTGGAGTATTGTTCGGGGGGGTCTTTGGAGGGTTTGGTGAAGGGAAAATCACCCATGTCTACCCCTAGCTTGTTGAGAATTGCACAGCATATGTGTAGCGCGTTGGAGTATCTTGCTGAGAGGGGGTTGGTCCATTGTGATATCAAACCTTCGAATATTTTGATGTCTCGACAACAATCTTATTTCCATCTTTTCAACAACAACAACAACAACAACAACAACAACAACAACATCAACAACGACAACAACGACAACAACGACAACGATGAAATCATCTACAAACTCAGTGATTTTGGGACTCTCCAGCCCGTCAGAGAGGTAGATCTCCTTGTTGACGACATAGAAGTCGGCAGTGGCGCCTATCTCCCCTCTATTCTCTCTTCCATAACCCCTGCTGTCGATATTTTTTCTCTCGGAATCACCCTCTTTGAGCTCGCTTGTGAGGGAAGAGTACCTAAAAATCGATTAAAAACTGTGAATCATAAGGAGCATTTGGGGGGAGTGGGGGAAGGAGGGGCTTCTCCGTTTTTTTCTTCTTCGTCATCCTCTTCGTTTTCTTCGTCGTCCTCTCCTTCGCTTTCCTTTTCTTCTTCTTTTCCTTCTTCTTCTCCTCCTGCGAGGCCGGAGAGTTTTCGGAGGTTGATTTTGGATATGATTCAGCCGGATGCGTCGCTAAGACCCACTGCGTCACAAATTTTGAGTCGATTGAACTCTGGAGAGGGGGAATAAGAGGGAGAATGCGTGGGCGAAAGGAGGGGTTTTGGGAGGGAGGGCTGGAGAGTTTTCAAAGGCCATATTAAGTGAGAGAGGGGGGAGGAGGGGGTTATTTTGGATTTGATTCGAGCCGATGAAAGATCCACTGCCTCGGAAATTTTAAGTCGAGTGGGGTCTGGGGGAGGGAGAAGTGAGAGAGGGGTCTGTAAATTTGTTGATAGTTGATGTGAATAAAAAAGAAAATTATGCATTAATAGTTCCGATGTTTTGTGATTTTTGAGGGCCATTGATCATGTTTTTGATTTTTGATTTTTCAAATTGAAAAAAAAAAAAAAAAAAACAACAAAAAAAGACATTCTTTTGTGATCAACACGATCAACAGGAGTGCGGCTTCCCGCCTTTAGGAGCCGATTTATGGGAAAAAAAATTCACTCTTTTATGTTTTGTGTTCGGTGCGGGAATAATTGATCCCAAAAATGGAGAAAATCTTTCTGGAAGCAAGAGAAAGAAAAAGAGAAACCCCAATCTTGATGGATTTTTTGTTATTATATCATGTTTTTAAAACAAACACAAACAACACACAAAAAGATGAATTTCGTTTTTGTCGTTTTGGTTTTTCAAAAAAAAAAGGAAAGCAATAAATTGGATAAATAAAGTTTGGGAACAAGGGAGAAGAGAGAAAAGAGAAGGGAGAAGAGAGGAGAAAAGAGATGAAGGGAGAGGGAGGGGAGGGGGGGGAAGAAGGGGGAAAACTCAGCACAAACAACACCCATTGGACTCAACAAAATATTCTTCTCCTTCTCCTTCCCCTCTTTCTTCTCCCCCCTCTCCTCCCTGTCGTCGTCCTTCTTCTTCTTCTTCTCCTCCTCCTCCTCCTCCTCCTCCTCCTCCTCCTCCTTCTCCTCCTCCTCCTCTCTCTTTTCCTTTCCTTTCTTTGGCTTCGATGTCTATTCTTGATGCCATTCTTTGTCTTTGTCCTCTTCTACTTCATCTCTCTCGATTGATTAAATCATATATTCATTCTTTGATTTTTTTGGATTCAATGCACAAACAACAAATGAAGGTTGCAATTGGTTTGATTTTTAATTCCTCTTTCTCTTTCTTTCCCCCCCCCTCCCTCCCTCCCCNAAAAAAAAAAAAAAAAAAAACAACAAAAAAAGACATTCTTGTGATCAACACGATCAACAGGAGTGCGGCTTCCCGCCTTTAGGAGCCGATTTATGGGAAAAAAAATTCACTCTTTTATGTTTTGTGTTCGGTGCGGGAATAATTGATCCCAAAAATGGAGAAAATCTTTCTGGAAGCAAGAGAAAGAAAAAGAGAAACCCCAATCTTGATGGATTTTTTGTTATTATATCATGTTTTTAAAACAAACACAAACAACACACAAAAAGATGAATTTCGTTTTTGTCGTTTTGGTTTTTCAAAAAAAAAAGGAAAGCAATAAATTGGATAAATAAAGTTTGGGAACAAGGGAGAAGAGAGAAAAGAGAAGGGAGAAGAGAGGAGAAAAGAGATGAAGGGAGAGGGAGGGGAGGGGGGGGAAGAAGGGGGAAAACTCAGCACAAACAACACCCATTGGACTCAACAAAATATTCTTCTCCTTCTCCTTCCCCTCTTTCTTCTCCCCCCTCTCCTCCCTGTCGTCGTCCTTCTTCTTCTTCTTCTCCTCCTCCTCCTCCTCCTCCTCCTCCTCCTCCTCCTTCTTGTATGTTGTCAGCACTCCACCACTCAAGATCATCAGAAAAACCCATAAAATGGTCATCCATATATCTTTGGCGTATTTCTTCTCGTGTGTATTCCCCGTATTCCTTTTTTATGCGATTTTGAGTTGGGTTTTTGGTGTCGGTGTTGGTGTTGGTGTTAGTATTGGTGTTGGTGTTGACAGTTCAAAATTGAGAAAAAGAGAAAAGGGTTTAAGCATATTTTAGTGCCCAAATCCCCCAATTCACCACAAAACTCTCTCTCACAAATAAAAAAAATACCCCCCCAAAAAATAAATAAAAAAAACCCTGAAATCATCAATTGAATGAGCTCCAACAATAGCGGCAATTAGTGCCAAAATCCAACACACCACAAACTCTCTCTCTCTCTCTCTCTCTCTCTCTCTCTCTCTCTCTCT
>MUHK01002173.1:835-15256 GCA_002151225.1 Paramoeba pemaquidensis
GAGAGAGAGAGAGAGAGAGAGAGAGAGAGAGAGAGAGAGAGAGAGAGAGAGAGAGAGAGAGAGAGAGAGAGAGAGAGAGAGAGAGAGAGAGAGAGAAAGAAAGAGAGAGAGAGAGAGAAAGAGAGAGAGAGAGAGAAAACCATTAATTTGCAGAGACTTAAATGTGTTATGTAAACCCAGCGCTCTCAAAGCTGCATCATCTTCAAGATAAGCTCTCACAACTCGTTGGCTGGTTCTCCTAGCCGAAGAGGAAGAGGTGGGGGAAGTGATGGTTGTGGGAGTGGGGAGGGGGGGTCTGAAGAGGTGAGAGAGGGGGATGAGTGAATGGAGGGGAAAGAATAGGAATAGGGAGTAGGAAGAAAGGGAAATAGAAGCGGAAAGGAAAAGGAAAAGGAAAAGGAAAAGGAAAAGGAAAAGGAAAAGGAAAAGGAAAAGGAAAAGGAAAAAGGAAAAAGGAAATCATGATCAAAAAAAACAAAAAATTACTTTGCTGTAGGATACAATCCCACATTTTTTTGTCGCTGTTGGTGGCTTTGGTGCCCCTCTTCATCGGCGTATTGGTCATCTGAGTCTTCATCTGTTTCTTCGTCTGTTTCTTCTTCCTCTTCATCTTCCCCCTCCTCTTCATAATTTACCGCATATTCTTCTTCCCCCTTCCCTCTTCTTTTTTGATGTCGCTGTTGAGGGGAATAAAGGGGAGAAGAAGGAGGGGAGAAGGAAGCCTGGGGGGGGAGGAAGGGGGAACAAACGGGAGAAGAGATGGGGGGGGGGAGGAGGCAGTAGGGTGGGGGAGAACGAGGAGAATATGGGGGCAAAGGATTGGAGGTTTGGGAAAGAGATGAGGGGAAGAAGGGCTTTTGGGAAGAAGTGGAGTGGGTGGGGGAGGAGGGGGACGAAGAAGAAAGACAATTTGGAGGGGAGGAACAAGGGGGAGAAGTTCCAGAGGCTGAGGCATCGGAATCGAAGGGAGCAGCGGAGGTGGTAAGGGAGAGAGGGAGGGGGAGAGAGGGATCTCGCTCATAAGAGAAAGAAGAAGTGGTGGAAGAAGAGGAGGAGGAGGAGGAAGAGGAAGAGGAAGAGGAAGAGGAAGAGGAAGAGGAAGAGGAAGAGGAAGAGGAAGAGGAAGAGGAAGAGGAAGAGGAAGAAGAGGAAGAGGAAGGGGTCTCTTCAGTTTTTGCCCTCGAAAGGAGCCTAATCTTACTAGAACCACTCCATTTTCTTTGCATTCTATTTACTTTCGGTTGAGTTGTAGTATTTGTTTGTTTGTTTGTTTGTCCCTTCCGCCCCTTGTGGAAGCACAAAAAAAAAAAATAAAAAATAAAAAAATTGCAATTGGCTCAACGATGTTCGACAAAGTTCATTTTTTCTCTCTTTTCGGCATCTCTTTTTTTTCCTCTCAGTTTCCTTGGTGGTGAAAGATTCACATTTGATTGCATACAGCATGGCTTTGTCGATTTCGTTCGAACAAAATCAAACAAATAAAAGGAAGGAAAGAAGCGAAGGTTTATTTGAATTTTCTTATTCTTCATAGGTTTTGGTTTGTTGGGGAGATACACCCAAAGCCCTTTTTGTTGGTGGGTTGAGTGGTCAAAAAGAAGAACACAAGGAGAAGAGGAACAAAGAAGAGAGAAGATTGGTTCTGGATCCAACTTGACTTCGCTGCAGTTGAACCCAAGCGAGCCGGAAAAGAGGAAAAAGAGAAGAGAACAACAAAGAAAAAATAACAACCCCCCATCACAGCTCCACAATCAACACAAACAACCCCAACACAATCAACACCAACACAAAAATCATGGTGTACGAGACGGTATTATTGCTCTCGTCAATGAATTTGTCGATGTCTTTCATGGTTTTTCTGATTCTTGTCCCAGTATTGTCAGCCATTTCGGATAAGTTCTCCAACATGACGTTGTGTCTCTCTAACTCGTCGTTCATTTCATTCCCAATCTGTGAGAAGTTTGATAAGCAAAGGGGAGGGAGAGGAAAAGAAATATGGGGGGGGGGGGAAGAAAAGGAACCTGCTCAATTGTATTGACCGAGCGAAGAATAGACTCAATATGGACCTCTTGCTCCTCCTCCAACTCCCTCGTGTGTGTGAGTTGCTGCTGAATAAAGTTCTCATTATCCATCTCAATCTCTCGATCCAAACGGGACTGAGGATCAACACTCCCAGAAAAAAGCCCCGCTTTGTCAAACTTCTTCATCAATGCTCGAGCGGCGGGGTCTTGAAACCCCTTCTTCATCTCTTCAATCTCCGATTTGGCATCCTCCACAAACCTCTTTCTGGAGGCAAGCTCATCGTCGCCCAACAAAAAATTAGATCGATTTGATTCGACAATCCAAATGGTTTCTGCCAAATCTGCGAGACCCCACCCAATCGCATCTGACAATTGTTTGAGTTCTCTGTGGAGAGAGGGAAATTCGGCATCATCTTTTTTGCAAGCAGGGTTGACCAGGATTTCTTTCCATCTTTTGTGTAACACCCGAGTTTTGGTAAGCTGGGGAAGAGGAACATGAGGAACAAGGCAAAGACAACAAAAGATAAGAGACAAAACCCAAAACACAAAACACAAAACACAAAACACAAAACACAAAATACAAAATACAAAACACAAAACACAAAACACAAAACACAAAACACAAAACAAAACACAAAACACAAAACACAAAACACAAATCACAAACACAAAACACAAAACACAAAACACAAAACACAAAACACAAAATACAAAACACAAAATACAAAACACAAAACACAAAACAAAACACAAAACACAAACACAAATCACAAATCACAAACACAAAACACAAACACAAACACAAAACACAAAGCACAAAGCACAAACACAAAACATAAAACACAAATTACAAAACACAAACACAAAACACAAAACACAAATTACAAAACACAAACACAAAACACAAACACAAACACAAACATAAAAACTGTCACCAAACCTGCTCAGTCACTTCTTCTTTCACATCATTAAACGGATCGCCCTCCATACTCACAAGAGAATATCCTTCCGCCATACAACAAACCCGAAGGGAGGTGGAGAAAGGGTGGGGAAAGTTCGAATCGCGGCCTGTGTTGCAACACAGAAAAAAATGATTTTTTCAAAAAAAAAAAAAAAAAAATTCAAAAAAGTCTTTAATTTCCTCTCCTTGATTTATTTGTTGTCGTTTGAGCCACATTTCTTTCTCTTTCCCTTTGCTGCAACACTTATTTTATAACTTTACAAGGTGAATATCTCGGGGTGAATATCTCCTTTCTCATTTTTTTTAAATTAATGTGGGTTTGTGCCCATTTATTTACTTTGCTTTGCCCTCGTAGGGACAGAAACCATTTGAGATGCCCCTTCGGGGAGGAGGTGAGAGGAGGGAAGGTGAGAAGGGGCAGGGCCATGTGCTGGTGGGGGGCCTTTCCTTTTCTTTCTTGTCCCTCACGTCTCAACAATCAACACAAACAACCCCAACACAATCAACACCAACACAAAAAGCATGGTGTACGAGACAGTATTATTGCTCTCGCCAATGAATTTGTCGATGTCTTTCATGGTTTTTCTCATTCTTTCCCCAGTATCGACAGCCATGCCAGATAACTCATCCGCCATGACGTTCTGCCTGTCTAACTCGTCGTTCATTTCATTCCCAATCTGTGAGAAGGTTGATCAGCAAATAAAAAAAAATATGGGGAAAGAAAGAAAGGAAACCTGCTCAATTGTATTGACCGAGCGAAGAATGGATTTGGCATGAACCTCTTGCTCCTCCTCCAACTCCCTCGTGTGTGAGAGTTGCTGCTGAATAAAGTTCTCATTATCCATCTCAATCTTTTGGTCCAAATGGGACTGGGGATCAACACTCCCAGAAAAAAGCCCCGCTTTGTCAAACTTCTTCATCAATGCTCGAGCGGCGGGGTCTTGAAACCCCTTCTTCATCTCTTCAATCTCCGATTTGGCATCCTCCACAAACCTCTTTCTGGAGGTAAGCTCCTTCTCGCCCAACAAAAAATTAGATCGATTTGATTCGACAATCCAAATGGTTTCTGCCAAATCTGCGAGACCCCACCCAATCGCATCTGACAATTGTTTGAGTTCTCTGTGGAGAGAGGGAAATTCGGCATCATCTTTTTTGCAAACAGGGTTGACCAGGATTTCTTTCCATCTTTTGTGTAACACCCGGGCTTTGGTAAGCTGGGGAAGAGGAACATGAGGGAAAAAAACAAAAAAAACAAAGAATATAAAACACAAACACAAACACAAAAACTGGCACCAAACCTGCTCGGTCACTTCTTCTTTCACATCATTAAACGGATCGCTCTCCATACTCACAAGAGAATAACCTTCATCACCCGCCATAGCCAAACCACAAACCCAGAAAGGGAGTTGGCGAAAGGGTGGTGAAACTTCGGGTTGTTCGTTGTTTTGAAGTTCGCCAACAAGAAATAACCGAATGGTGACGTCATCTTCTTGATTCCCCTCCCAAAATGCCTTAACATTTTTTGTGTGTTGTTCTCGACAAGAAAAAAGATGGCAGAAGAGGAAACATTCCATTTCCTTGAAGTGATTCTCTTCTTCTTTTTTTTTCTTTGTCTTTCTTTTTCGGCTTACCCCTGATTATCAGGCGATCATAGGCTTCTTTGTCGTGTCCTTTTTTTTTGAAAGATATCTCGATCTTCGACAGCACGGAAAATTCCACATCAAGACCAAACCAAAGTTTGTTGAGGGGAAAGGGAAAAGAAGTGGGGGAAAAAAAGACAAACTCAGTTTTTTTTATTCAGACACTTGGAGGGATATGTGGATGATGAGCGCTTTAAGAAAGGACAAAACTACAAATTGGCCTTGGTTTTTATTTTCCCTTTGTTTTGCCTTCCTTAATCTTTCCCTTTTTCACACAAACGTTAACAGTCGAATTTTTCGTTTGTAAGAAACACCTTTTCTTTTTTCGAATCAGTGGTTTCTTTTCTTTCCCTTTTTCTTTCCCCCTGCTTCTTTCCCAACACTTCTCCCTTTAGGTTTTTTTGTACTGTGGTGTCCTCCCGATCACGTGGAAATGGGCAGAGACCATTGTGTATGAGAAGATTGGGCTTGAAGGAGACCAAGAGGTTTACATTTCTTTTTCTTTCGAAAAGGAGGGGCAGTGAGAAGAAGAAGAAGAAGAAGATCATCTCATAACAAAAATCATAACAATAATACCCTCCCTTTTTGACAGTTAGCAGTGTCTTTGGTTTTTGTTGGGATCTATTGGGTGTACAATTACACACAACTCCCCTTCACCCTTTATTCTACCTTTGTTATTGAAGGTTATTCTTTTGTTTATTTTTATCTTTCCTGTTGACTCTTTCTTTTTTTCTCATCAAAAAGAACAGAAAGATTTGGATTTAACAAAACGACTTGGAAAACTTTTATCCTTGACCAAATCAAAACCCTCGGTTTCTTTTCTCTTCCCCTTCCCCCTCTTTTCCTTTTCTTTCCTTTTCTATTTTTTCCTTTTTCTTTTTCATTTCTTTTCTTTTTTTTCTTCTTCTCAACTTTGTCCCAGGGGTTGCAATTGTTCTTGGAATTCCCCTTCTTGGAGCTATTTTAAAGGTCATTGAATGGGGTGGAGGTATTTATTCCTTTCACTGTCTCTTCTTCTTCTTCTTCTCCCCCCCTCACCTTATCCCCAGAACACTTTTGGTTTTGGCTTTGGTTGTTTACTTTTGTTTTCACTTTGTTTGTGATTACCATCTACCCCATTTTTATTGCCCCTCTTTTCAATTCATTTAAGCCCCTTGAGGAAGGAGAGGTTTTTCTTTCTTTATCTTTCTCTCTTTTCTTTTTTCTTTCTCACTTTCTCCAAAAAAAAAAANAAAAAAAAAAAAAAAAAAAAAAAAAAAATAAATAAAGCTTCGAACAAAAATCAATGCGTTGGCAGATCGTCTTGAATTTCCTCTCACAAATTTATTTGTTGTTGATGGCTCTTCTCGCTCAAGTCACAGGTATTCCCTTTTCATTTCTTTTTCCCTTTTCTCCTGCTTCTCTTACCCCTTTTAGCAACGCTTATTTTTATGGTTTTTTCAAAAACAAACGAATTGTTTTGTATGATACTCTCTTGACACAAGGTTATTGTCTCCTTTTCCTTTCTTTTCCTTTCCTTTCCCATTCCTTATTCTCCTCTAGTTGATACTGACGGGATTGTGGCCATTCTTGGGCATGAAATGGGACACTGGAAAAAAAATCATACTCTGAGTGTTGGATTTTCCTCTTCCTCTTCCTCTTTCTCCTTTCTCTTTCTCTTCTTCTTCTTTTCTCTCCTTTCTCTTATTTTGTTTTTCCTTTAACACAAAACAACAGAATATCATCATCTCCCAAGCTCAAACTTTCTTCTTTTTTTATACCTTCGCTCTCATGTTTAACAATGAAGAGTTGTACTCTTCTTTTGGTTTTGAATCTCAGCCCCGCCTCATTGGTCTCTCTCTCCCTCTCTCCCCTTCCCTCTTCTCTTGACTGACGGACAAATTTATTCCAACAAAAAATAACAGGATTGATTTTGTTTAGTTTGGTGTATGACCCTCTTGGACATGCTTTTGGTTTTGCAATGAATGTGTTGAGTCGTCATTTTGAGGTTGAAATACAAACAAGACAAATACATCGATAAATAGAGAGATGAATAGAGAGATACATCGATAAATATAGATAGACAAGTGTATAGACAGATAAATAGATAGAAGCTAGATTAACCCTCCTTCAACAGTACCAGGCCGATGAATTTGCAACGGAGCTTGGTTATGACCTCTCAGAGCCGGTTTTTCCTTTCTTTTTCTTTTTAACCAAATCAATTTTTTTCTTTCTTTGGCATTGACTGATTTGACTCATTCATATCCAATCTTCCTTTGTTTCTCTTTTTCTTTCTTTAGTTGATTAAAATTCATGTGGAGAACTTGAGTACTTTTTACCCCGATTCTTGGTATTCTACCTACCATCACTCTCACCCTACTCTTTCTGGTTTTTTTTCTTTCTTTTTCGTTTCATTTTTTTTGTTTCCTCTCCTTTCTTACCCCCAACAACAGAGAGATTGGATGCGATTGCAGTGATCAAAAAAAAACAAAAATAACAAAAAGTGCACGAACACACACTCACTTCCACACATACGTACGCACGCACGTACACACATTTTTTGAGTTGAGGAGTTCTCCAACAACAACAAAAAAAACAACAAAAACAAAAACAAAAACAAAAAAAAAATAAATGTATGAGAAGTAAATAGATTCACTAGTCAGGTTTTTAAGATGAGAGACCCATTGACACATTGTATGAGAAACCCATAGAAATTTTGTTTTCGACATTCCAATTCTGGTCGTCAACCACCATTTTGTGGGCAAATCAGGGAGCAATCAGTGGGCAAATCAGTGGGCAAATCAGTGGGCAAATCAGTGGGCAAATGGCAAGGAAATTATGATTTTCCCTTGTATTTAAACGACCTTTGGTACTCATTGTGGAGGGATTTGAAGGCGGTTTGGGCAGTGGAAGAGAGGGATCGATGGAGGTGTTTGAGTTGGTTTTCGGAACAAACATCAAGGAGAGAGAAGAGGCCGGGGTTGAGAGTTTTTCTCATGTCGGCTGTGGGGAGAGAGAGAGGGGGGGGGGAGGTTAGAATTGTGGAAATGGAAAAAAAAGGAAACTTACTACCCATTCACACTCACTCACTCACGCTCACTCACACCCACTCACACCCACTCACACCCACTCACACCCACTCACCTGGAATTGGGTGATTTTTCATTGCAACAAAATAATCATTGAGGAGAAACACCACATAATGCCCCAAGCTACCAAATTGTGAGCCCAAAAGAGCATACAATCGGCTCATGTTTTGCCCACAGTGGAGGAGAAGAGAAGAGGAGGAGGAAGAGGAGGAGGAAGAGGAGGAAGAGGAGGAAGAGGAGGAAGAAACTCGTTTGGTCAATTTGGAGAGCTCAATGAGGTCGAGAAAGGAAAAAAACATCGATCTTACAACCACCAACAACCCACTCATATGGGGGATAAGCTGGTGAAAATAAAACTGAATCAACCCATTCAAAAGCCCATACACCTCCAAAAATATATGGCAACTCCGTACAAACACCCTCTCTCCCTCTCCCTCCCCTCCCCTTCTTCCCAACCCCACTTCCCCCCCTCCTCCAGTTGATTCTAAGAAGAGGAAGGGAGGGGAGGGGGAGGGGTCGAATTTTTCGTTTNTGGAGGGGAGGGGGGTGGGGGAGGAGAGTTGGTGGTGAATATGGGGGGAAAAACTCATGGAGAGGGTTTGGAGGATTGTTCCAATTTTCTGGGGGGGGGGAGGGGGTGAGAAGAGAGAGGGAAGGAGGGAAGGGGGGAAAAGACCTCAGGGAAACGTTCGGCTCCTTTTTTTTGGACAACAATATGTGTTATGAGCTTGATAGCGAGAAAAAACAAGCTGATATTACTGTTGTTGCTGTTGTTGTTGGTGAACTCTTGTCCAGTGACTTTGACTGTGCCTATTTGATTTGATGAGAAATCGTGATTCAGAAATAAAAGAAAAATGGAAAATGAAAATGGAAAACAAATGAATAATCAATAAAAATAAACAAAGAGCAAAAAAAAAAAATAAAAAAAAAAAAACCAGAAAGATCAAAAAGCCCCCCCATCTTAATAGGAAAAAATATGTCCAAAAGACCTTCCTCCCTCGGACGTTCCGAAATGACCCAAAGACACGTCCCCAGGATATCCGAAAGATGATCCCGCAGATATTTTTTTGTCTTTTTTGGGAGAGAAGACATCCCAAAAATAAGGCGAGAGAAGAAGAGAAGAAGAATGAAGCCACGGAGGGGCATTTTGGTGGGCGAGGGGGAGAGGGAGAGGGAAGAGGGGGAAGAGGGGGAAGAGAGGAGGGGGGAGGAGGAGAGGAGGGAGAGGGAAGGGGAGAAGTTCCATTGGAGTTCGAAGAGGAGGTGGGTGGAGAGGGGGGAGAGGTGGGGGAAGAGGTGAAAGAACACATCGAGGATAGTGCGGTAGATGTGGGGGGGGACGTTGGGGAGGGAGTGGAGCTGGGGTTGGGGGGTAAGAAGAGAAGAAAAGAAAAGGAAAAGAAAGGAAAGGAAAGGAAAGGAAAGGAAAAGGAAAAGGAAAAGGAGGGGGAGGGGGGGAGAGAGGGGAAAGTGAACCTGTTCCATTAAAGCAACAAGAATTGCAAAGTAAGTGGTGCACTGAGAAGAAGAGGGAGGGTGGGAAGAAAAGGAGAAAATAAACTCATTTTCGGTCATTCCTTCTTTCCAAAAGTGAAGGATCTGGGGGGAGGGAGAGTGAGAAGGAGAAGGAGAAGGAGAAGGGGAAGGAGAAGGAGAAAAAAGGACAACAAGAAAAACAAAGAGAAAGAGAAAGAAACAAACTTTTGAAAGAGCCTGAAAACATTTCACAGCATCACCTTCACCCTCCTCTCCTTCCCCCTCCTTCTTTTTCTCACACAAATAAGAAACAATACCAGCCCCACTCCACAACAACCCATCCAACATCTCTCTTCCCTCATCCTCCTCTCCCTTCCCCTTCTCTTCTTCCTTCCCCTCCCCCATCAGCTCCAAAAATCGAGAGAGAACAAGGTGAAAACAAGAGAAGGAGGTGTACAACAAGCACCTATCCCCCACAGACAAACACAATTTGTTTGTATTTTTTTGCTTTTTTTGGGAAGGTTTGGAAAGGGAGGGGGAAGGAGAGGAAAGATCAAGAGGTTTGTCCCCAAAAAAGGAAATCTTTCCTTTTTTGGTTTGCTTTTCAAGCTTTTTGAGCATTTTTTTGAGTTTTGGAAGACCTCTCAGGATGTCAATCGCGGCTGGGGGAAGAGAGCGGTGAAAGGGGGAAGGGAGAAGGGAGGGAAGGGAGGGAAGGGAAGGGAGAGAAGGGAGGGAGAGAAACCTTTGTTGGAAGAAATTTCTTTCAAAAAAATTTCAAGGGAATCAGCCTCCCAAAAAATTGAGCCATTGACCCCTAAAAAAAAAAAAGTAAGCAACCAATCAAACAAACAATCAAACAAACAAACAAACAAAACAATAAATGAACAAAAATCAAAAAAGAAGGAAGAAAAAAAGAAAAAAAAAACCATCGGACTCAAACACCTTCTCCAGACTCCCAACCACACACTCACATACCTCCCCAAACCACCCCCCTTCTCCTTCTTCCTCTCCCTCCTTTTTGACATTTTGACAAAAAGAAGTACAAAATTTTCGCCAAACTTGAGCGGAAATCGAAGAAAAAAGAGTCATTTTTTCCTCTTTTAGGATGTGGCAATAAGCCAGAGTGGAGGAGGTAAAGTATTCAGCGAATTCGAGGTAGGGGATAGCGGTGTTATTGGTGTTGTTGGTGCTGGTCCAGAGGGGGGCGAGGAGAGAGAAATCGAGAATGAGCTGGCGAATGAGGAGGATGAGGTTTTGTCCTGAGGAGAGGGGGTGAAAAGATTAATAACAACAAACAAACAAACAAACAAACAAACAACAAACAACAAACAACAAACAACAAACAGCAAATAACAAACAACAAACAACAAACAAACCCTCTTTCCCTAGCCCAGAAACAAAAGAGAAAAGGTAAATTTCAAGTTGAGAAACATCCAAAAACATCGGGATAACTTCATTAACCCCCCAAAATGTGTGAGTTTGGAGGATGTAAGCAAGAAATTGGCACAATTTCGCCAAAAATTTGACATCTGGCTGATTTTTGGACTTATTTGTTTTGGTTTTGGTTTTAGAAGGAAGGAAAGGAGGGGGTTTAGTAACTTCGTGTATCTGTGTGTGTGTGTGTGTGTGTGTGTGTGTGTGTGTGCATAAACGTAAATATGTGTGGGTGTATGTACGTGTGTGAAAAAGAGTGTGTTCATACCTCAACAGCCACTTGAAATCCATTTCTCACATAAGCAACAAAAAATTCTCTCACCCCCCTCTTCTCAAACAACCCTGCCCTTCCCAACACCCCCCAAGAAATCTCTTCCATTGTTTTCAGAGAAGAAGAAGAAGAAGAAGATGCGCGGCCTACTCCATACTCAACCAACAACCTCAACAAAATATTATCAAAAGTTGGAGGAAACCCCTCTCTAGGATCTCTCACCACCTCCCCAAATGCCTCTCTCCACTCCCTCTCCTCCCCTCCCTCCCACCCTCCCTCAATCAGGAGAGCAGGAGAAGAAGACTTCAAACAACACAACAAATTTGTTGTCACATTCCAATGCATCAAAACAAACTCTTTTGGCGAACACCAAAAATGATGAAACGAAGAAAAACAACCCGCTCCCTCCCCCCTTCCCCTCTCCCCCTCCCCTCCTCCCTCCTCCTCCAGTTCCAAATATGTCTGATAACATCCCACGTCCGAGAGGATGTGCTGAACAAGACGTCTAATGACGTCTTGGTTATCAATTCGAAGGGCCTCTTGCAGCATATGCACACAAGCGACTAACAACGTCAAACGACACCGCAAAAGAGAAGGAAGAGTAGAAAGGGAAGAAGGGGAAGAGGGGGAGAAGTGTGAGACACATTCCAGCAGATCAAAAAGGGTGGGAAGTGGTGTTGAAGAAGGTTCAGAAGCGGAATCGGAATCGGAATCAGAATCAGAATCAGAATCGGAATCGGAATCGGAATCGGAATCAACAGGAGGGGAGATGTACCCAAAATAACCAGTCTCTGCCACACTCCCCACCCTCTTTGCCTCCGCTTCACTCTCAAATTGAAAACAATTTTCATACAATCTCACTGTTGAGTGAAACACCATAATCATCACTGATGCCATCACTGATGGGCCAAACACCCGCACCACCTCTCCTTCTTCTTTTCCCTCCTCCCTTCCTTTTTCTCCCTTCTCACTCCCTCCCCCACCAATAGTTTCCTTCCACAAAGACAGAACCCTCCCCAAGTGAGGCAACAACATATGTGACACAACATTTTCGGTCAAAGACCGAACAATGCTCTCCGTTGAGGTTGTCACGGCAATCTTTTCAAGCGAAACATTGAGCAACATTCCAATTTGGCAAATCGCCGAAAATTCAAAAAATTGGGTGGTGGGGGTGGTGGGGTTATGTTTTTCTTGGAAGAGGTTGGTGAGGTGGGTGGAACACTGTTCGATGAGGGTTGTGACGGCTGAGTGAATGAGTGTCACGGGGTGACGCTCGATGGCTTCGCCGAAGGCGGAGAGGTACTCCGAATCGACAAATATGGAAGGTGAAGTTGTGGCGGTCCAGATGAAGGGGCACATGCTGATTGAGTTGATTTGTTGTTTGTTTGTTTTCTTGTTTGATTGGAGTTTGGGGTTATTTTCATTCCCGCGCATTCGTTTTCGCTGAGGGGTTGACAGAACGGGGAAAAAAGAGGGTTGGGAGGGAGAAGGAGAGGAGGGAGAAACAGCGTCGTTGCAACGATACAAACAATCGCCAAGGGTCCAACTCGATTGGTGTGTCATTTCTATTGCTTTGTGTCCAATTTTTCCAAAAGAAAATGTTACTTTTTTCATATTTGGGAGAGAGCTGCGTGGGCGAAAAGAGCAAAGAATGAGGAAAAGAGGAGATGGAGGGAAAGGAAGGAAGAAAGAAAAAAAAAGAAATAATAATAATAATAATAAATAAACACAAACCAAGCACCCAACGAGCTCAACTGACCCGAAACCAACACATCGATCTGTCTCAGACGGCAAAACATCCTCAATGCCGCTCCACAGAACGACAACCCTGCTTTCCGAATGGTTTTAAGCTCAACAAAAGGTGTAATATGGCGCCAAATAAAGGTTATTTCTTCTGAGATGAGGTTGTGGTCGATCTGTGGGAGAATGAAAAAGAGAAAATGATCAAGAGAAAAGAAAAAAAAAAAAGTAAAAGAAAGAAAAAAAAAAGAAAAGAAAAGAAGAAGAAAATACACATACCATCATAATACTCTCCAAACAAGATATCAACGAACCCACTACCCTCTCCCATTGTCTTCCCGCAAACTTCACCCCCACCACCTCCTCCCCTCTCACCTCCTCCAAATGCACCAACCTACACTGCGCCACCTCCAACCACCCACAACACACACAAACCACATACTTAACATACGAAAACAAAACGTTTCTTTCTCGTTGTTTTTGATGTCCAAAGACATCCGTTTTCGTCATCAACACCTCCAACAACCTCTTCAAAACTTCTGTTTTTGCCGCCAACATCAGTGCAAACCTACTCTCCTCCTCCAAATCGAACCCTCCTTTTTCCTCCTCTCTCTTCCTCTTCCTCCCCCCTCCCTCGCCCTCCTCTTCTCCCCCCCCAAACCTATGCGCCGACAAACAAGAGCGGGTAGGGGAGTAAGGGAGGGGAGGGGGGAGAGCGAGCTCATTCACACAACAAACAAAAAACCAAAACGTGACATTGGCTGACGTCATTAATTCTTTGATGACGTCAGTATCTTCGGAGCTGTCGGAGGGGTCGGTGGGGAGGTCGTCCGTGGTGTTGGCGTTGGTTTGGTGGATTTCTTTGACTTTTCCTGTGCGGCGTTTGTAATGGAGCTCCTCTTCTTTTTGAATTTTTGTGAATTGTTCGAGGAAGAGAGAGAAGAAAGTGGAGAGGAAGGAAAGGGGGGTGGAGAGGGGTNGAGGGGGGGGGAGGGGGAAGGGGAAGAGGAAGAGGAAGAGGAAGAGGAAGGGGGAGGGGGAAGGGAGGCGAAGAGGGGGAGAGAATCGAGGTCGGATTGCACGCATTTGGAAAAACACTCAAAAAGACAGCGAAGATAAATCTCTTTCTTCTTTCCTTTTTCCTCCTTCTTCTTTTCTCCCCTTTTCTTCTTCCCACCCCGTTCTCCCTCAAACACCACCTCAATGTCACGAAAAACATCCTGTGGCGAGGTTAAGAATCCGTTAAGATGGATTCGATCAAAAAGACCCTTTCTTACAATGGAAATCACACTGTTCTCCCCACGAGAGAGAAGAGAGGGGACGGAGGGGAGGAAGGGAGAGAGGAAGGAGAGAGAGCGGAAGGTGGTGAGGAGGGTGGGGAGAAGGCGCTCGCAGAGGACTTTGAAGATTTTTTGGGAGTTTGATTGTTCGTTGATCATCTGTTTGTTAGTTTGGGGGGGTGAGAAGAAGAGGAGGGGAGGGGAAAAGGGGGGAGAAGGAAAGAAGAGAGAGCGAGCGAGAGAAAGAGAGAGAACAAAACCTTTTCATATTTTGAGAGCAAAACAGATAAACAAGAGACAACAAGCTGCATTTTTTCCTCATTTCTCTCTTGTGTCCCTTCCCCCCCTCCTCTCTCTTTCTTTTCTTTTTGTTTGAAATGAGCGATGTGGATGGCTTGAATAGCTTCTTGAATTGTTTGGCTATGGAGGGGGGGGGAGAGAAGGCAAAGGAGAGAGACGTTAGGAAAGGAAAAAAGATGGGGATAAAAGGAGAGAAAGAGAGAGGGAGAGGGAGAGGGAGAGGGAGAGGG
>MUHK01002193.1:0-25149 GCA_002151225.1 Paramoeba pemaquidensis
AGAGAGAGAGAGAGAGAGAGAGAGAGAGAAAGAGAGAGAGAGAGAGAGAGAGAGAAAGAAAAAACCTCCAAAATCATAAGCAACACTTGATCGGTTTTTGGAGGGTGATGATTCCTCTAACTTATTTTTTTTGAGGATGGCAGACACACTCCTCGAAAACTTAGAAGATTTGCTAAACAAACAAACAAACAAACAAAAAAAATAATTAAAAACAAAACCATAACCCCAAACTTCCCTCTAACAAAAAGAAAAAAAAATCAAACCCTTGGTCCCCCATCTTTTCTCTCCCCTAAGAAGAAAACAAAGAAAAGATTGGCCCCCAACACCACCAAAACCAAAAAAAAGCAAAACAAAGAACAAAGCCCAAAACAAAACAAAGAAACCCCGCCTCCCAGCACCCCCAAAACCAAAACCCCAAAAAAAGAAACCCAAAAAAACCAAATAAAACAAAAAAAAACCAAAAAAAAAAAACAAAGAAAGACAAAGAAAAAAAGAAAAAAAGAAAAGAAAAAACGTATGCCTCCAACCACAGGCCAACCAACAGCAAAAAAAAAAAGCTGTGATCGCAGCATGCCCATCTTTGGATCTCCTTTTTGCGGCGCTTGGCAAAGTGCCGATATTCGGCAGTTTGTCGGGATTTGCCGATGGACACGTCAGCAGCGACGACAGATTAAATTTTTTTTTTTTTTTTTTTTTTTTTTTTTTTTTCGTCACACTTGGCGTTGCTTTTTTTTTTGGTCCACTCAAACACTACCACCAACTACAACAACAACATCATCATGTGGGGGTCTCAGATTTTTAAGTACAACTCTGTGCAGATTGGATTGTGTCTTGTTGCTGCTTATTTTGGGGAGAAGGTTGTTTCAGCTGGATCTTTGGCTGTTGAGGGTTATATTAACCGTGGGGTTTGATTTTGCTTTTGCTTTTGCTTTCCTTTTTTTCTTGGAAAACAGATGAGATTGGTCTATTAGATACAATTTCTCTTCTTCTCTTCTCTTTGTCTCTTCTTCTCGTTCCTCTTTTCGTCTATCCTCTTCTCTTCTCTTCTTTTCTCTTCTCTTCTTTTCTCTTCTTTTCTCTTCTTTTCTCTTCTTTTCTCTTCTTTTCTCTTCTTTTCTCTTCTTTTTTCTTCTTTTCTCTTCTTTTTTCTTCTTTTCTCTTCTTTTCTCTTCTCCTCTCCCCTTTCCTCCCCTCTCCTTTCTCACCCCCTTCCCCCCTTGTCCTCCCCCTTGTTCTCCCCCTTGTCCTCCCCCCCTCTTGCCCTCCCCTCAGCGCAAATTCGAAGACATCCGCCCTGCTGTCGAAGCCCGATGGGAGGCGAAGAAGGCCAGCGATGAAGAGTAAGATAGAAAAAGGAAAGAAAGAAAATACAATTTATTACAATTATTTTTATTTTTGTTTTTTATTTTCATTTTTATCCCCTCCTTTCATTGCTTTGTTTTGTTTACAGTCAATGTCAGGTGGTGGGTGCAGGTGGCAGGGGGGGTTCAAGGGAGGGAAAAGGGAGGGAAAAGGGGAGAGAAAGGGGAGGGGAAGAAGGGAGGGAAGAAGGGAGGGAAGAAGGGAGAGATGGTTTGTTTTGTTGTCGCGGTGGTGGGTTTTTGGTGGGTTGGTGTTGGTATTGGTGTTGGTTTGCAAGGAGTCTCTCTTTCCAGCTGTAAGAGGGCCCTTGTGTACAACCCCATACAAAAATCACAGTCTCTTTCTCTCTACTTTCCATCTGTAAAAGGGCCTTGCATCCACAAATCACAGTTTCTCTTCACTTCCCAGCTATCAAGGGACCTTGACGTTCTCTTGCTGTAAGAGTCCTTGTGTCCAATACCGTCCGCAAATCTCGGTGTCTCTTCTCTCGTTGAGAGAAAATAAAAATTGTTTTTCAGCAGGCACCTCTGGAGGCGTTTCTTTTTCTTTTCTTTTCTTTTTTCTTTTCTTTTCTTTTTTCTTTTCTTTTCTTTTCTTTTTTCTTTTCTTTTCTTGTCTTTTAATAAAAATGATATTAAAAAAAATTGAAACCACACACACAAAAGAAAAGAAAAATGGTTTGTTTTATGGTTCTTCCCATTGTGAAGGAGTGCGTGGGTTTTTACATCCCTTGGACAGCCTCCTTCCATTGCTCCAAAGCACCCAAAATATCAGGATCAAGATCCGTAATCTTCTCCAAAAATTTTTGGCGCACCTCGATCTCCTTTTCCCACTCCTCCTTCTTTACCGACAGCAACTCCGCAACATCCTCCTCCGAAAGATTCAGCCCCTTAATATCGAGTGAATGAGGAGAAGGAACCAACCCAATCGGCGTTCGAACAACATGCTCTCCAACAACCCCCTGTTCTCCCTCAATCCTTCCAAAAATCCACTTCAAAACTCTCGAGTTCTCCGAGTGTCCAGGCCACAAAGCCTTCCCGTCCCTCTCCCTGAACCAATTCACAGAGAAAATTTTGGGGATATTGTACCCAAGAGAAGAGCGAAGATCAGCCCAATGAGAGATAAACGACCCAACATTCTGCCCACAATAGGGATCCACACCAAATGGATCAAACACCAGGCTGCCCTTTCGGAGAGAGGCGGTGGTCGCCCCCATCAAGAGCCCCTCCGCCCAGTGCATCGCCTCACACACAAGTGGCAACGTGTGTTCTCGTCGAGAACCAAAGATGAAAGCAGAGATGGGGACACCATGAGGGTTGTTGACTTCGGGGTCCATCACAGGGCAGTTTGCGTGAGGAACAATGTAACGGGAGTTGGGGTGGGCGACAGGGGTGCCCGACTCGGGGGTCCAGGGTTTCCCTTCCCAATCAACCAACCCTTCAGGGACGGTCTTGGTCATGCCCTCCCACCAAACATCACCCTCGGGGGTGAGACCGGTGTTGGAGAAGATGGTGTCGGACTTGATGGTCTCCATGATACTCCTGGACTCCATATTCCTGCCTGTGGCGATATCGTAGAAACCAGACTCTGGGTTGATGGCGTACAACTTCCCGTCGGATCCAATGTACAACCAGGCAATATCGTCAGCCACACATCGCATAGACCAACCAGGCATGGAAGGAACCATCATGGCAGTGTTGGTCTTTCCGCACCCCTCAGGCATAATGGCGCACAAATAGTGCTTCTTGCCCTGTGGGTTGGTGGCACTGATGATCAGACAACGGGCACACCACCACTTCTCGCGCGAGGACATGACAGAGGCCATTCGAAGAGCAAAACAAGTCTTGTTCAAGAACGAGTTGGCCCCATACCCAGACCCAAAGGAGGTGATATGGTAGTCGTTTTCCTCCACAAAGTGGGCAACCGTACGGTTTTCAATGTTGCAAGGCCAGGGCACATCCTCTTGTCCTTCCTTGAGAGGGACACCCACGGAGTGGAGACAAGGGAGGAAGAACTCTTTTTCGGTGAGGAGGGACAAAACACGGGATCCCACTCTCGATGTTTGTCTCAGACCAAGAACAGCATAAGGAGAGTCAGTAATCTGCACTCCGTACTTGGAAATAGGAGATCCATGTGGGCCAACGCAAAAGGGAACAATGTACATCACACGGCCCTCCATACACCCATCCATCAACCCATCCAATTTCTTTTTCATCTCTTCAGGGTCGGCCCAGTTCCGATCCCCCACAAACTCCTTCTCCTTAGAACACACAAACACAGAGTCACGAACACGACGAGTGTCAGCAGGGTCACTACGAGCCAAGAAACTGTTGGGGCGAAGCTCGGGATTCAGACGAATGAGGGTCCCTTGTTTCACCAACTCGTCACACATCTCGTTGTACTCAGCGTCAGATCCATCGCACCATTTGATCTTGGCAGGGCGGCAGAGCTTCTTGGCCTTATCCACGAAAGCAAGAATGGTCTTGTTTTGGGTTGGGGCGTCATGGGTGGCACGCAAACGCAACTCGAGTCGCTCCAAGTTCTCCGCCAGAGTTTTGGGAAGATGGCTCCCAAATTTCGCAAAAAACTCCTTGATGGCAGGCAACTCTTCCAACCACTCCTCAGGATCAACGTGGAGGAGGGTATGGAGGGTGTCCACAGAGACATCTGTCCCCCCAATATCGAGAGCGTCAAAGGAGGGGACGTATCCAATGGGGGTGGCACGAGCCTTTCCAACCCCATCCACTCGCTCTGTGATCCACTTGAGAACACGACAGTTTTCCCCAAAACCAGGCCACAAAAAGCTCCCCTTTTCGTTTTGGCGGAACCAATTCACATAAAAGACTTTCGGGGCGGCATAACCCATCCTCTTTCTCATGTCGATCCAGTGCCCGAAGTAATCCCCCATGTTGTACCCGCAGAAGGGAAGCATCGCGAAGGGATCTCTTCTGACTTGCCCAGCAGGCCCCTCAGCGGCAGCAGTGATCTGGGAAGAAATGATGGAACCCATAAACACACCGTGATCCCAGATAAACGCTTCTGAAACAAGGGGAACCAAGCTGGGTCGCCTTCCTCCAAAGATAAAGGCACAGATAGGAACACCGTTGGGGTTCTCCCACTCTGGGTCAATCACAGGGCACTGCGAAGCTGGCGTGGTGTATCTTGCATTAGGGTGAGCTGCTTTTCTTCCGCAATCGGGGGTCCACTCTTGCCCAGTCCAGTCAGTCAAATGGGCAGGCTTCTCCTTGGTCATGCCTTCCCACCACACATCTCCATCAGCGGTCAACGCGACGTTGGTGAAGATTGTGTTCTTCTCAAGGGCAACCATGGCAGAGCGATTGGAGGAGTTGGAAGTCCCAGGAGCGACCCCAAAGAATCCTGCTTCAGGGTTGATACCGTACATTCTCCCATCTTCTCCAACATGACACCACGCAATGTCGTCACCGATGCAACGCACTGTCCAACCAGGGAGAGTGGGAATCAACATGGCAAGATTGGTTTTTCCACACGCACTGGGGAACCCAGCCGCAACATAATATTTCTTCCCCTCTGGAGAGGTGAGGCCAAGAATCAGGCAATGCTCCGCAAGCCAACCCTCCTTTCTGGCAAGGGTGGAGGCAATTCGAAGAGCGTAGCACTTCTTCCCAAGGAGAGCATTTCCACCATATCCACTTCCATACGACATCACAGAGATAGGATCGGTGTCAGGGAAATGACAAATGTGGCGGTTCTCGGGGTTACAAGGCCAGACGACGTCCTTTTGTCCTGGTTGGAGAGGAGCCCCCACAGAATGGAGACAAGGAAGGAAGAAGCGATCTTCGGTGAGGAGGTCCAGAATAGGGGTTCCCATGCGAGTCATAATGCGCGTATTGACCACCACATAAGGAGAATCAGTAACCTGCACGCCATATCGAGCGTACTTGGACCCAATAGGACCCATGCAAAAGGGAATGATGTACATCGTCCTCCCTTTCATACACCCAGTAAACAGCTTTGTCAGCTTTTTTCTCATCTCCTCAGGCTCAGCCCAGTTATTGGTGGGCCCAGAGTCTTGCTCCTCCTTCGAGCAAATGTAGGTGGATCCTTCCACCCTCGCCACATCCCGGGGATCGGATCGGGCCAAGAAAGAGTTGGGCCTCACTTTGTCGTTCAAGCGAGTGAAAGTCCCCGCTTCCACCAATTGGTTACACAGGTCTTTGTTCTCGTCCTCGGTTCCAGTCACCCAGTGAACATGCGCAGGATCGCAAAGTTCTTTCATCTTTTCGACCCAATCGAGCAACTTCTTGTTGTTTGTGGGAGGCTCAATTTCCATCACCCTGAGTCTTTTCTCAAGGTTGCTCAACTCGTCGGAGAGAGCCAAGGGGAGATGATCCCCAAACTTGGCAAAGTGCTGCTGGATACTTTTCGTTTCTTCCAACCAAAGGGAAGGATCGACTTGAAGGAGCTCGCGCATTGTTTCCGTGGAGACATCAAGCCCAGCAACATCAATTCCATCAGGGGGGGGGATATTTCCGATCGGGGTTGGGACTGCTTTGCCACTGGGGTTACTCCCAATACGATTACAAATCCACTTCAAAACACGGGCATTCTCACTGAATCCGGGCCACATGAACCTTCCTTTCGCGTCTCTGCGGAACCAATTCACATAGAAAATTTTGGGGGTGCTGTACCCCATCTTGTCGGTCAACGTCGTCCAGTGTCCAAAGTAATCCCCCATGTTGTACCCGCAGAAGGGAAGCATAGCGAAGGGATCTCTTCGAATCTCCCCAACCTGTCCCTCAGCAGCAGCTGTTCTTTCGGAAGAAATGATGGAACCCATAAACACACCGTGATTCCAGCTGAACGCCTCTGTGATCAAAGGGACCATGGTGCTCCTTCTTCCTCCAAACACAAAAGCACAGATAGGAACACCGTTGGGGTTCTCCCACTCAGGATCAATCACAGGGCACTGCGAAGCTGGCGTGGTGTATCTTGAATTAGGGTGAGCTGCTTTTCTTCCGCAATCGGGGGTCCACTCTTGTCCAGTCCAGTCAGTCAAATGGGCAGGCTTCTCCTTGGTCATGCCTTCCCACCACACATCTCCATCAGTGGTCAACGCGACGTTGGTGAAGATTGTGTTTTTTCGGAGGGCAACCATGGCAGATCGGTTTGACTCGTCGGAGGTCCCAGGAGCGACCCCAAAGAATCCTGCTTCAGGGTTGATACCGTACATTAGCCCGTCGTCTCCAACATGACACCACGCAATGTCGTCACCGACACAACGCACTGTCCAACCAGGGATGGTGGGAACCAACATGGCAAGATTGGTCTTTCCACACGCACTGGGGAACCCAGCCGCAATGTAGTACTTCTTCCCCTCTGGAGAAGTGAGGCCAAGAATTAGGCAATGTTCCGCAAGCCAACCCTCCCTTTTTGCCATACAGGAAGCAATCCGAAGGGCAAAGCACTTCTTCCCAAGGAGAGCATTTCCACCATATCCACTTCCATACGACATCACATTCATTGGGGTCGAGTCAGGGAAATGACAAATGTATCGATTGTCGGGGTTACAAGGCCAAGCAACATCTTTTTGTCCTGGCTGGAGAGGAGCACCCACAGAATGGAGACAAGGGAGAAACGGGCCATCACCAAGGGCATTGAGAACGTGAGTCCCCATGCGAGCCATAATCTTCATATTGATGACGACATACGGAGAATCAGTAATTTCCACACCAAACTTTGAGAAAGGAGACCCAAGAGGGCCCATGCAAAAGGGAACCACATACATGGTTCTCCCCTTCATACTCCCCTCAAACATCTTCAACAATTTGGCTTTCATCTCATCAGGGTCAGCCCAGTGGTTGGTGGGGCCAGCATCCGACTCCTGTGCAGAACAAATGAAGGTGCAGGCCTCGACACGCGCAACGTCCCGAGGATCGGAGCGGCAAAGGTAGCTGTTGGCTCTCTTCTTCAAGCGAATGAAGCACCCCTGTTCCACCAACTGGTTGCAAAGGGTATCGTATTCGTCTTCTGTTCCAGTGCACCAAGTGATTTTCTCAGGAGTGAGAAGGGATGTCATCTCGTCGACCCACTCGAGGAGGGCCGCATTGTGAGTCGGAGGCTCGTTCTCGGCCAACTTGAGCCTCTTCTCGACGTTGTTCAAGGGCTTGATGAGGCCCGAAGGCAAACCTCTCAGTGTCTTGGAAAAGTATTCGTGGGTTCTTGTGACTTCTTTGAGCATTTCATTGTGGGAAACATCGAGGAGGGTGTGCAACTCCTTGTTGATCTCGAGACCAGTCACGTCCAACTCGCGGAAGCTGGGGACGTAGCCGATCGGGGTTCTCTTCCCTGTCACCGTTCCCTTTGTCCTCTCGAAAAACCACCGAAGAACGCGTGCATTGTCGTTGTAGCCAGGCCAGATGTAATCGCCATTCTTGGCGCGGCGATAGACGTTCATTCCAAAGATTTTGGGGCTGCTGAAGCCCAGATGCTGACGGAAGCTGGCCCAATAGTTCACGTAATCAGAAATACTGTACCCAATGTGGTCGTTCATGATGAAGGGAGTGGGGGTCACCACGCCGTTCGAATCCTCCTGAGAAGTGGAGGCACCAATCAACACCCCTTCGTCCCAAGAGAAAGCCTCAAAGGCAATGGGGAGGGTGTGGGATCGCTCGCTTCCAAAAATAAACCCGGAGATGGGGACACCCATGGGGTCATTCCACGCGGAGTCCAACACAGGGCTTTGAGCCAAAGGTGCGCAATAGGAGCTCTTGGGATGGGCGGCAAGACGTCCACAGCCAGGGGTCCACTCGGCGCCAGTCCAATCAATCAATTTTGCAGGAGGGGTGGCACTGAGACCTTCCCACCAAACATCTCCCTCTGGGGTCATGGCAACGTTTGTGAAGATAGTGTTGGAGCTGACGGTATCGAGGGTACTGCGACTGGATCGAAAGGAAGTGCCGGTCGCCACACCAGAGTAACCAAACTCAGGGTTGATCGCATACGGACGACCATCCTCTCCGACGTGAATCCACGCAATACTGTCAGAGACACAGCGCACCTCCCAACCAGGGAGAGGGCACACCATGCCTGCCAAAGTTGTCTTTCCCTTGGCGGTGGAGGCGCAAAAGTAGAGCTTCTCGTTCTTAGGGGACTGGACAGAAAAAACAGCAGAATTCTCCGCAAGCCAGCCTTCAGTTTTGCCCAACTTGGACCCCAATCGAAGTGCCACGCAATCTTTGGTCAAAGAGGTGTTGGCTCCTCTCCCGATTCCGTACGAGAGGACCCCAGCAGAAACTACTGAGGAATCAGGGAAAATCGCCACACATCGATTGGCAGGGTCGCAGGGCCATCGAGAATCTTCGACCCCCTCTTTCAGGGGCGCCCCGACAGTCTGAAGACTCGAAAGGAAGGGAACCTCTCCAGCACCCAACAAGGCAAGGACCTGCTCGTTGACACGACCCATGCGAATCAAATTGATCGCCACGTAGGGCGAGTCTGTGATCTCCACTCCAAACTTTGAAAACGGGGATCCAACCGGCCCCAGAGAGTAGGCGACCACATACATGGTACGCCCAACCATGCTCCCTTTCATCAGCGCATTCATCTTCTCCTGCATCTCCCTCGGATCCTTCCACGCGTTGGTGGGCCCAGCGTCTCGCTCCCTCTGCGAGCAAATATATGTGAAGCCAGTGTGATCGCACTCGACATCACGAGGATCGGTGCGAGCCACGAAGCTGTTGGTGTAATTGGGAGACTTCACAGGCACCAAAGTCCCCTTTTTCACCAACAAATCGCAGAGCTGGCTGATCTCCTTCTCAGTCCCACGACACCATTGCACGTCCTTGGGCTGACATAGTTGTTTGCAAGAGTCAACCCACTTGCGAAGGCGAGAGTTGCCCGGAAGGAAAGTGGCTACCATACTTGCCTTCTCTTCTGGGAAAAGAAACTTTGAAAATTGTTGCGGGGAGAAACACTTGCCACAACAGGATGTCTTTTGACATGCGCGGGGAGATGAAAACCAGTCCCTCGAGATCCCGGGGAGATTTCATTATTGTCACAAACTTTATTCTCGGATTCTGTGAATGGACAATCCTTTGTTCTCTTCGGATTCTGTGTATTATGGGGCACCACATTGGGGATGGGCGGTTGGCTGTGGGCAGGAAAAGCTTTATTTGTGGAGCGACTCAATTCTTTGAAACAAGGAAGGGCTAAGGCGGTGGAGGAGTCTTCTCCAACACATTTTGATCTCTCTCTCTTTCCCTCTCCCTCTTTCTTTGTTTTTTCTTTTGCAAACTACAAAGATGAGAAGAGAATCTTTTTGATAAAATTTGAGAAAAAGAACCAAAAGATTCCTCCTTTCCTTTTCCCTGTTCTTTCTTTTCTTTTCTTTTCTTTTCTTTTCTTTTCTTTCTTTTTTTTTTTTTTTTTTTTTTTTTTTTTTTTTTTTTTTTTTTTTTTTTTTTTTNTTCTTTTCTTTTCTTTTCTTTTCTTTTCTTTTCTTTTCTTTTCTTTTCTTTTCTTTTCTTTTCTTTTCTTTTCTTTTCTTTTCTTTTCTTTTCTTTCTTTTCTTTCTTTTCTCTCTCTCTTTTTTTTTTTCTTTTTTTTTCTTTTTTTTCTTTTTTTCTTTTTTTTCTTTTTTTTCTTTTTTTCTCTTTTTTCTTTTTCTTTTTGTAGCAAAGGAATAGTTTATTTGGGATCACCCTTGTTCTTTGAAAAAACCTAAATTTTCTAAGTAGGGGCCAGGCCAACAGGAAAACCAACACAAACTGCTGCCGCACCAACACTGTAAGATAACTGACATACTTCTCTTGCCTGAGCAACTGCATGCGCCACAGTGACCTCTTCTCCTTCTTCCCCTTCGTCCTCTCCCAACCAAATCGACAACATCTCCGCAGCAAACGAATCCCCATCAACATCGGTGATCGACCAGAGATTTCCCACCACACAAGGGGCTCCAGCCGAAAGGTAGGAGAGAGCGATACCATTTGGGGAGTAATCACCTTCCACTCGAGGAGAAGCAGAAGAACAACCCATCAGCAGTACTGTGGAGTTGACAGAGAGGTTTTCTACTTTCCGATTATTGAAGAATTGTTCTCCTCCGCTATGACCAACATAAAGGAAGATATCGCTTTCCTGTTTTTGTTTTGAATGGACAACAAAAAAATTAAAAGGTGGAAGAAAAAAGAAAAAAAGAAAAAAAGAAAAAAAAGAAAAAAAGAAAAAAAGAAAAAAAGAAAAAAAAGAACAAAAGAAAAAAAAAAAAAGAAAAAAAAAAAGAAAAAAAAGAAAAAAAAAAAAAAAAAAAAAAAAAANAAAAAAAAGAAAAAAGAAAAAAAAAAAAAAGAGAAAAAAATCGACCTTGGCTCCTTTCTCAAAATTTGAAGCACCCGGAAGGACATGTCGAATACCTTCCCAACCTCGGTCGCCTTCACCCAACTCCTCCAGTTTTTCCTTCCAAAATGTTCTCTGTTTTGGCCTGAAACCTTTTTTGGTGTCCTGCCCGTCCGGATCAATGATGTAATACAGCCTTTTCGAGTCCACTCCTTTTTGCAACACCCCTCCTTCTTTCTTCCCCTTCTTACTCGCCCAGTGAGTCCAAATGTAAGCCAGGGAGGGGAGACGGGTGATTGGATGGGCAGAGTCCTTCAGGCAAGGGATACTCTCCCAGGGGAGGGAAAGAAGAAGGCGGTCAATGACAAAGATAACTGGGCGTCGTTTTTCGTAGTCCGATGGAGAAAATTGGGATTGGAATCGATTTTCATCGTGGAGGCGCAGCATTTCACGGGAAAGAAGTTCGGCAATTTGAGAGACAGAATGGACACGGCGATTTGAGGAAGGGAGAGGGGAAAGGAGGTCAAGAAGTGCTGCGGTAAGGTTTGCGACTTTGTCTTTCAGATAAGGGATGGAGGAAAAGAGAAGGCGAAGCAGGGACGGCTGGGTGACCGAGTAAGAGTTTTTCGTGAGCCATTTTTGGAGCTTTGACATTGTGTCGGCTGTGGTTTTCTGGACCTCGGGATTAGAGTGTGCACCCATGAGCATTCCTTTCCAGGGTCCAAGCCAACACTCTGTTTTTGAGGGAGGTGAGAAGGAGAAGCCCAAACAAGGGACAAAAAGGGAGAGGGACAAAAGGAACAACAAAAGAAAACAAAGGAAAACAAAGGAAACAAAAGGGAAGGGAATGAGGCAAAGAAAGGGAACCTTCCATAAGAGAAGTGAATTTTTGGATATCTTCATCAAGTTGCATTCGGAGAGTCCACCATTCTTTTTGTTCCTGTAAAAAAAAAAGTAAATAAAAAGATCCTCAAACCCACCCCAGCCTCATTCCACCATCATTCACACAAACCTTTTTCGTCGCTTTCAGTGGATTTTTGGGCGTAATTTCAGTCCCACGGTGGAGAGTCCTCATCAACTCCCCAAATCCCCATTGTCCCTCCTCCACACACGTTCTCTTCTTTCCCCCTCCTTTCCCTTCTTCAGAGAGAAAAAACGACGGGGCCATCTTCTCATTCCTCATCTCTTTCATTCTGACACGGCGGGTCAAAAATCCAGCCCTCTCCTTTGTTGCTTGATGTCCCCCTCTCCCCTCATAACGAGAAAGGAGGAGGTGTTCACCATCTACATCTGTACCAATACAACAAACTGTCCAGGGGAAGTCAGACAGTGCAGACATCATCATTTCATGGTCCCCAAACGTCAAATTTTTTGGGAGGACAGAACTACTACTGCAAACGCTCTCGTCTTCCACTTGGAATGTAGCGAGTTGGTTTGTGAGTTGCTCGACAATATCTGAAGGAGAAAGGGGGGAGGCGGAGGGAGAAGAATCCTTTTCTTTGTCCCTGAGAGAGCAGAGATGAGAGCGAGAGGCTGCACCAAGGCTATTTGCCAAGTAGAGAAAAGGGAGGCTCGAAGGGTCTTGGGAAGAAGGAGAATTTCCTTCAGAAGAAAAAGAAGAGGAGGCAAGAATCTTGCCCATGGCCTCAACAAGGGAGGCATCGCCCAACTCTTCCACAACCTTCCAATTTTTCATCAAGCACGAGTAGAGAGATGAAGGTGGGTGGGGTTTCCCAACTTTCTTCTCTTTGCCTATCTTCGCTATTGCCGCTTCTTTTTCTTTCACTGCGCTACTCGCCCTTCTTGATAGAGTTGAAGGAGTGGCAGAGGTCGTCTTTGTTGAGCGTCGGGGGCGGGTGCTCAGAGGGATCTCTCGTGCCACCTCGATTGTGTCACATGAAATGGTCAATGGGGGCTTGTCTTCGCAACTGACCGTGAGGTCTTGTGGCTTCTTTCTCCCTCTTGTCGCTCTTGGTTTTCGTGAGATCAAGGCAGAGGAGGCAGACTTGGTGGGCGGAGACTCAGGATTGATGAAATCTTCCATCGAGAGAGAAGGAGAAAGGAGTGAATCGCTGGAATCGGGTTGTAAGTATGTCGTGCGTTGGAGAGAAAGAGCAGCAAAACGGCAAACAAGGAAAGCACTGGAAAAGGTTGTCAGTAAGAAGGAAGGGGAAAGGCAAACCAAAACCAAAACATCACACGAAACAATAATAAAAACAAAAAAAAGCCATACATCAAAACAGGTGACCACAAGCCATCCTTGCCTTTCCAAAAAAGACGAGCTTGTTGCCCCACAGCTCCCCAATCACCCCTGGCTGCAAAAGCATCCGCTAAGCCACAAATACTCAGACAGGTCACTTCCTCCATGTTTGTAGCAGAGTAAAAAATGGGTGCGCACATTTGCTTCTTGCATTCTTCGCTGTCACCATCTTCAAACCCAAACTCTTCCCAATCAGAGGAATCTTTCTCCAAGGTTGAGGCTTTCCCTCTTCCTCGGCCCCTTCCTCGACCCCTCCCCCTTGTCTTTTCCTTTGCTTCTTCCCCACCTTCGGCACAAAGACCACAGAGAGAAGGAAGTCTGTCCTTCATATCCAAGGGAAGAACAGAAAGAAAGGAGCGGATTTTCGACAAAGCTTTGGTGTAGTACATCACTCCATTGTCTACATCCTCCAATTCATCTTCTTCATCCTCATCAAGGTATTTGCAACCCGTGCTCTCTTTTCCCACCCCATCAATCCCCTCGTCTTCAACATCGCTACTTTCTTCGCCTCTGTACAAACTAAAGCTCACAGAATTTGAGGAAGTGCGAACAGCCTCCCCGCACAACATCAGCAAGCCAGCAAGAATGGGAGTCTCCTCCGTAACTTCTGTCTTCTCATAATACCGGATAAATTTTGACAATGCACGATGCACACCCGCAGAAGATTTGTTGCGACACAAGTCCACTCTTGCACCCTTCATACAGCTGAAAGCATACGCAGAAGGCCCTCCAGAAATGCAACCGAGAGAGGTTGCTCGCTCGAGATAATATGCAGCCTTCACAGGCTGGCCTTGCGCATGATAAACACTCCCGAGCTGCCAAAAAATAAAGAAAATTTCTCGCTGAACACTCCAGGCAGTCGTCGCTGCACCATCGAGCCATGAGTCAGGTGTTGGCTTTGAAGAAGAGGAAGAATTCGATGCAAGAGACACCCAGAATGTTGCTCTTGATTTCAGCAGCCCCAAAGCTGTGCTGGTGGCTTTGAGGGCGGACGCAGGTTTCCCACGGCACAGGTAGAAGAGCGAGAGAGTGGTAAGATAGAGAGACCCCTGGAGAGGGTCTGAAGGGGATTTGAGAGTCGGAAAACGAGCATTGGCTTTCTCCCAAAGGAGGGATGCTTCTTCTTCGTTTGGAGAGTTGGAGAGGAGAAGGTTACGAATGTAGAGGAGCGTGTTTCTTTGCTCCTGGGCTTCTTCTTCTTTGGTGAGCGATGTCGCAGCTGATGGAGAAGATTTCTCAGAGAAAAGAAGGTCTGCACTGGTTTTGGGCTCAATCCCGCTTTGCGCATTCAGCATATCTTCTAACACAGAAATGTACACCGAAATTCGTTTCATTGAGTGACTGTCAGATGTTGCGTTGGCGTGGTCGATAAATTGTTGCAAAAGAGAGGAAGCTTGGAGGAAGAGGGGGGGGGAAACTGACCAAAGGTACTCAACAAGACGAACCAACAAATCAACCACTTCCCGAGCCAGTGGGAAAAGCAGAGGCCCACTCAGCTCATCGCTTTCTCCTCCCTCTTCCACTTCCTCCTCTTCGTCCCCTTCTTGATATTCCTCTTCCTCCTCTTCCTCCTCTTCTTCCTCTTCTTCCTCTTCTTCCTCTTCCTCTTCTTTCTGGAATTCATCCTCCTCAATATCATCGTCATCTATTAAATATTCACTGAGCTCCTCTGTCAAAGCATTTTCCAAAAATGAAAAACTCTTTGTGAGTGACTCTCGTGCGGCATCAGGGTAAATTTCTTCCAACTCTTTGCTGCTCAGTAAAAATGAGAATAGAACAAATGAGAAAGGAAGAAAAGAACAGAAAAGAACCTCATATCAGCCGATGTATGCGAAAAAATTGTAATATCATGAATAATTAGAGAGCAGAGAGAATGCGCAGCACCAACAACAGCTGCTGCTGGTCCACTATTGAAAGGGTTAAAAAGAAATCTCTCTCTCTCTTTCTCTTCTTTCTCTTCTTTTCTCTCTCAGCATAATTAAAATCGGTTACCTAATCGGCTCATCACCATAGTGAGAAATAATGGAAAGAAGTTCCTGTTGCGCTTGGGGGAGCAAGCTTTGCTTCTGGTGGATCAGAGCACGGGATCGAAAAGATCGACATCTCTCGATCCTCAACCAGTTCTCAAAATTTGCATCACCAAAGGTGGATAGGCACTCTTCCCTCGGGGTTGCCGACTTCTTCTCTTTACCAATCAGCTCAAACAGCTTTTCAATGAAAGAATACTGCAAAAAACAGGTTAATTTTAGCTCACGAGAAAAAGATTCAGAGAGGGAGATTCAGATTCAAACTTGTAAAGTTGGAGAAGAGCGGAGTTCACGGAGCCACACAAGACACACCACCACACGGGGATCCTGCCAGGGACTATTACGGTTCACAAACCCATTCTTCACACACAGATGAAGGAAATTTTTGAAAGCGGACCAAACATGACGATCTGTTTGGGGTAATGGTTTGATTGAGGCAACGAAGAGAAAAGAACAAAGCAAACAAATGAATAAATAAATACAAAGAAAGAAAGAAAGAAAAAAAGAAAGAAATAAAAATCTAAAAAGAACCCGAGCGCTTGACCATTGCAGCCAAGTACATCTTCAAATTCTCTGAATACTTGGGATGGAGCGCGCCATACGGGGTCATGGCCCAGGCAGAGCCAACAGCAAACACATAGGCAGCCTCCCCACAAATTTCCCCCACTTCCGTTAGGTTATCTGCGGAACGGTGCTGAATGTACAAAAATTGGTAATGTTTCGTTAATTTGTCCAAACAAAAGAAGATCAAGTCCACCAATCGCTTTTCCTCTCCTTCGCTTTCCTCCCTCTCCCTTTTGCTTTTCAGCCCCCCTCTCTTTTTTCGACAGGAGACAATCTGCTCCAGGGAGCTCATGAACATCGACCTCAACAAATCACATCGACTCTTCATAAAAGCAAGCGCGTCTTGTTGGGGATCCAAAGAAGACCCCTTCGATATTTGAGCTTTTTTTGCCATCAAACTGGAAGCAATCGAAGCGTATTCCTCTAAGACAACCTTTTGGCTCTTGCAGGCCTCGAGAGCACCTTTTGATGCGGCGTGGTTCATAGCAACGCGAAAGTATTTTTTCATAATATCCATGTAAACTTCTCCTTTCTCTCCTTTAACTCCTTTTGATGACTGCTGATACACCGCAGCAACGCGCAATGAAGCAGCGACTGCGAGGAACCGAGTGACTTCGACGGACCGAGGAATTCCTGCCAGGAAAATGTGAGAAAGAGGGAAAAGCAGGAGGGAAACACCAGAGAGAAAAAAACCTTCGATATTAACAAGATGAATACAGATGGGTCCCCCACCGGTGAGGTCTTTCCCCAAGGTCGAACTGCCTCCCATTGCCAACTCCAATTGGCTCAAAATCTCCGCTGGTAAAGATACTCCTTTTACACGAGATGTATGGGGACCAGAACCCCACCCATCAGTGTACTCTTTTCGAATTGAGGCCAAAGCGCCGAGGAGGGCGATGAGAAGGCGGCGAGGTTGCGTCAGCTTTGAACAACTCGGATCGACCTTGAAAATGGGCAACACCCGGAGGTGCTCGTTCCCTTTTTTGAGGTTGGAATAGAGCTCGGTCACTAATTTTTTGTCAATTTTCTTGTTGGGCAAGGACATAACTTGAAGGAGTGCCCATGCCTTGGTCATATACCCGAGCGCTTTGGAAATGACGTCCCGAACATCCAAGACTGATTTGGGTTTGGTCAAGCTTCGCCCTGAAAAAAGAGGGGGGGTCAAAAAGGATCAATCAAGAAAGCAAGGACCTTTGTGATATGGGGATATAGGGGTGGAAATGGAGGGTACCTGGCGCTCGATTTTCCTTCCCACAATCAAGAACTTCGGAACACGCTTGAAGAGGAAGACCAAGGGCCTCTTTCACTCTTCTTTCATTCAGAAGGGCCCCGCTCACGTAAGCCGCCCACCGAAGAAAACAGATTCGGATTTTTGGATCGCTTTGAGCTTCTTGAAGAAAGCTGCTCATTTAATTAAAAGTTTGTGTCGTGGTGTTGCGTTGTGTGTGTGTGTTGTGTTGTCGTTTGTGTTGTACTGTGTTTTGGTTTGTGTCGTATTGCAAACCTGCTTGGGAATTCTTTGTGCATGTTGACAAACAAAGAATTAAGTACCCCTACGCAAGGTCGGGTTTCCTGAACCCAAGGAAGAAGATGCTCCACAAGGTGCACGGCTACTTTTTCTGTGCTGACACGAGCCAACAAACATTCCGCTCTCATGGCCCACTCCCAAACAGAACGATTTGTATCCCCAGATTTTTTCCTGACGGCTTTGATGAAGTTCCAAATGGAGAGAAAAGCTTCAACCACGAATGAAACAACCTCCTCTGAAACAGGGGAAGTCTTGGGGATGAACTCGTCGATCCTTTGGATTTCATCAGAAATTTTGGGTGGGGGTCTCGACTTTGCAAGGTTTTTGCGGAGGAGAAGGAGCGCTTTGTGGTAATCTCCCATGCTTCCCAACACGCAAGATCGCCCCAAGAAAAAGAAGAGAAAAAGAAAAAGAAAAAGAAACAAACAACAACCAAGCAAGAGAGACCCTTCCCCACAACAAAACAAACCCCTCCCAATCACAACCCTTTTCAAAAACTGAAAAAGTTCAACGGACGTAGTATTTTATGCTTCACGGATTCTTGCAATTTTTTTTAAAAAAGATGATTAGAATCTGTGAATTTATTTTTTTTCTTTTACGGGAACGGAAAGGGGGAGCAGGCAACCTTTGTTTCCTTTTGCATTTTGTGTCTCTCTGTTCGCTTGCTTTCTCCGCGATGGGGGGTCTACAGCCGGTGGATAAGCTCCCTCACCCTGAGCTTGCCAGACGAACAAAGAGGATTCTCGTAAAAACGAGCAAGGCCATGACCCAAGAGGAATTGAGGAATGCCCTTTCCCAGTTTGGAGATGTTCGCAAGGTCGACCTTGGAAAACGAGGAGAAGGGGTTTCTTTTGTGTACTTTATGCATTGTGAAGAAGCAGTAAAGGCAATCAATAACTCCGGCTTTGAAACCGAAGACGGGATCAAGGTGACAGTGGAATGCCCTGAGCCCACCGAAACCCTTTGGATTGGGCAAAGGAGTGGCCGGCTAGCCTCACAACAAGAGCTCATCGAGAAATTCTCGCGATTGTACGGCCCAGTTCGCAGGCATTTCTCAAAAGACCCAAGGAATATTTACATCACTTTCGAAACTGTCACAAGCGCTCTTGATGCCTTTGTCCACGAACAGAATCACCCCGTTTTTCCAAACTACGCTGTGCTCCATATTGACTTCCATAATAACCCTCCGAACAATGGCCGCTTTTCCCGTCGAGACGAAGAAAAAAGAGGACGTCGAGGCGATGGAGGAGTAGGAGGAGGAGGAGGAGGATCAGGAGGAGGAGGAGGGAACCGACCCTTTCCTGATGAAGCCAATCGACTCTTTCCTCGAATTGGCGAGGAAAACAATCGCTTGTTCGCACGACCAGAATCCGATCCTTCCCTTCGACGAGTGAACAAAAGAGAGAACGATGACCTTCGGATCCAAGTCGGGCGTGGCCCAGAGCGCAGATTGTCTCCAAATCTGTCCCAAGGCCCCCTGAGACCCCCGCAGTCTCTTGGGCGTGGGTTTGGTGGTCGCAGCGGGGCTCCCCTGGGCCCTCCTTTTGGTGGGGGAGTTCGGGGACCTGATTTCTCTTCTTGGGGTGGCTCCATAGGGCCCTCCGGAGACTTTCCTCGTGGGGGGGGGGCAGATCTGCCTGGACTGGGAGGGGATTTTGGCCGCAGAGGAGATGATTTGGGGCGCGGTGGCAACTTTGTGCCCCTTGGGGACTCTGTAGGGGGTGGTGGGATGGGAGGCGACTACCGCCGTGGGGAGGACCTCGTCGGGGGTCGTGGGGGGAGTGACAGAAGGAGGGATTTTGGGGGGCAAGGGGGTCGCGATGGACTTTATGATAGTGGTAGCCGTGGGATGGATGCTGCTCCCACTTTAGATTGGAAGCCTCGTGATACTCGCCATCCGGAGCGAAGGGCAAGAGACGCAGGCACAGGTGCAGGCGCAGGCGCACGAGTTGGGATGGAAGGTCCCAGAGGAGGCCCACCAGGGATGTCTTTTGATCGGAGCCGTGAACTTCCAAGACAAGATTTTCGTGAACCTCTCCAAAGGCCATCCCACGAACCTCTTGGAGGAGACCGCAGAAGACCTCCTGAGGTCCCCCATCATCCTCAACAGGAAAGACATATCCCCCCCGCGCGCCGTGAAGATCCTCCCTCCCTACACAACAGACCCCGTGACATTCCTCGCGATAGTTTCGGGCAAGAGAACTCTCTGCGAGATCGAAGGCGGTTAGTAGGGAGCTCTTTTCCTTCCCAAGATAGAAGACAGCTTGAGGGACCAGCAGCACCTTCCCAAGATAGGCCCCGTGATGACCCTCCCCGAGAAAGAATTCGTGATCTCTATCGAGACACAAAGCGATCTGAAGAATCAGAAGGGAGTCGGATCCCAAAAGAAGGTCCTCTCCCTCAAAGAAGAAGGGTCTTCATTGACAAACCAGACAATGTTGAAGATAATGTTCGAAAGGACAGACGGACCGGCAATACTAGGCGGATTTTCGAGGGCAAAAAAGGGAGCGAAGAAAAAAAGAGCGACGTTGAACGCAGGGATACGATAAAGGGTAGTGATGACAAAAGAAGTACTGAGAAAAGGAGAAGTGAAACTGATTCCAGAAGGACCGGTTCAGAGAAAAAGAGCAATGTCGAGAAAAAGAGCAGAAGCAGTGTTGAGAAAAAGATCAGCAGCAGTAATGATGAGAAGAGGAGTAGCGATGAGAGAAGAAGCAATGGTGAGAATAGGGGGTCGAAAGAAAGAAGAGATGCCCTAAATGAAAGAGTCAGGAGGGATGAAAGAAAGAGGAGTGATGAGAAAAGGGGCAGTGTTGAGAAAAAGAGCAGTGTTGAGAAAGGGAGCGGTGGAGAAAAAAGAGAGAGTGATGACGAAAAGAATGGGAAGGATGAAAAAAGGGGAGACAAGAAAAATGAGACCGACAACAGAAAAAAAGAAAGGGAAAGTGAAAGGAGAAGTAGTGGAGGAAGGATGGAAGAATCTGGTGAAAAAGATATTGAGGAGAGAAAACGTCAAACTGTCTCGAGGAGAGACAGTCACAAGTCTCATTCCTCAAGAGATAGTCCACAAAAGAGCGGAAACGAAGAGGGTCAAGGCGACGAGAAGAAGGGCTCTCGAAAGAGGGGGAGAGAATCAGGAGGGGAAGAAGAACATCCCTCCAAATCGCGTCGAACTTCGCCGCCGAGGAGTTCTGACTCTAGGTCAATTGATGGTTTGGCTAATTTTTTTTTTTTGTTCCTCCTTTTGAGGTTGCTCACAGCTCCATTCTTTTTAGAGTTTGCAGGCTTTCTCAAAAAAGTGAGATCTCTTGAAAAGGAAGGGAAATTAAAGTCCAAAGAACGAGCTGCACTCCAAAAGCTTTGTTTTCGGAAAGGTTAAAATTCTTTCTTTCTTTCTTTTTTAGGGGGGGGCGTTTTCTTTCTCTTCTTTCTTTTTTCTTTTTTAATCTAATCTCAATCTCATTTTTTTCCCTCCCATTTCTCCCTCTCTTTTGTTCTTTTAGATGATCGATTACGAATGGCCTTCCAAGCTGCTGAAAATGAAGAAGATCTTGTGGGATTTTTGTGTGATCTCATTGATGAATGAGAGTGTAAATGAATGAAAAATGGGAAGGGGTTGAGATAATGAAGAGACCTCTCCTGTTGGTCAAAATTAGCCTCTATGTTTCTCTGGAGCTTTGCTCCCATCTTTCATTTCTCGACTTTTATCTCTTATCTCGATTTCTTTCGACCTTTGTCTTTCTCTCCCTTCTCGATGAGGGCTCTCCCATTATGCACGGCAGTGAGCCTTTCGGTCTTTATTTTCTCTTGGCTACTTTTCAGCCTTTCTCTCTTTCTTCTTGGATTTAGGGGAGGATGTTTACTCTTTCTCTCCCTCTATCCCTCTTCTTGTGGGCTTGTTGGGCTCTCAATTCTTCACTACTCTCTCCTTTCTCTGAAAGGAAATGGTTATGGACTTATCATCGTTTTTCTTTTCTTTTTCAAAATGGGGTTGGGTGGTTGACTTGTGCAACATTTCTTTCTTTGTTGGCGGGGGAGAGAAGGGGAGAGGAAGGGAGGGAGGGGGAGATCATTGGGAGATCGAAAAAAAAGGTAATTTATGAACAAGTCTTTCTCGCGGGGGGGGTGTATTTTGGTAGTTCTTCGTAAATTGTCTTATTTACGCTCAGGTTGGTTCCGCCACACCAAAGCTGCTGTGATGTTCCGTCGTCAGTGAGAGTGGCGACACCATAATCGAGTTGTTTGTAGCGGGGATAGTAACTAAAGAAGAAAAGGCACATCTCATCGCCGCTCCCTTCGCCGGCATAAACCGTATCAGTTGCTTTGGTTGTGTCGTAGCGGCAAGTGAGTTTGAGGGTGTCAGTGGGAAGAATAGTTTTGCGAGTTGGGGCGATTCTCTGTGTAACAAGATGTCAATATTTTTTTGTCTTCCAGCTCTCTTTCTTTGTTCTTTCTCGAAAAAAAAAAAGGACCAAAAGGGTCACCTGGTAATTGAAGTCATAGTAATCCAACTGCTCGAATGGTTCGATCTCTCGACCACCTCTGTAGCGTTGGAGAATAGAACTTCTCCCAAACTGGTGCATATGGAACATCGAGCTGAAAACATGAATTCCTTCATCCTCCAAAATGGATTCAAAGCAGTCTGGGGTGACAAAAGCTTCCCAAGTCGTTTCGGGGGACCCCTCAGGCTTCCCTGCAATGGGGTTGAATACAAGAGAAAGGAGAAACTTTTCCACAAATGGGATGGGGAAAGTTTGTCGCTCTTGTCTCAAACAAAAACAAACAAAAACAAAAACAAAACAAACCAGCCGGCATTTGAAACTCCTCTTTGAGAGCCCATCCAAAGAAGAAGGACCCTGAGTCATATTGTCGTGGTTCACCATATCGAATGCGAAACCCGGATTGGTCGAAGATCTCAGCTGAAGGCCGTGTCACTGTGTTATAGTGGATCTCCAAACGGAAATAGTCCTTTTTGCCAGGTGTTTCTGGAAGAGGAGGATTGAGACAAAGAAAGAAAGAAAGAAAAAAAGAAAGAAAGAAAGAAAGAAATAAAGAGAAAAAAATAATTACAAAAAAAAACAAAAAAAAAAAACAAACCTCCAAACGGGAAACCAACATGTTCGGGATAATGATACCTCGAATAACCACCAACAGCCCAAGCAGCAGCAATAGACATACAACCCATACGACATTCCCCTGGCTCAAACCAATGAGGGTTATCTTCTTCAGCAATATCAACACAATGATACAAAAGAATATGGTGAACGAATTCAGAGCGTTCAATAATCGCATCAACTTCAAGAATATGTTTTTTTGATGGCACTTCCGGAGCGGTGAACATCTTACATAGATAAGTGTCTGTTCCCTCCGTGTATTCCGCCAAAGGGATGGGGTTCCCCTCAGCGTCCCCCATCAAAAAATCGAATTGTTCAGTCTGCTCCCCAGAGGAGGTGAGAGGGTCTGAGTCGGCGTACCCGGTGTGGATCTCGTGAGTAGGGGGGTTGTTCCCTGAGAGGAGATCCAAGAGGATGGAGCCACGAGAAGTGTGGTAGGTAATATCGGTGGCAACGGTCCCAACCGCCCAAATGACGTTGTTCAACTTGTCCACCACGTCGAAATCTTTTTCTTTCCCTTCTTCGCAAACCTCCACCGCCCGCTTGTAGACAAAGCTGATCGCCGAGCCCTGCACCCCCCCTGCCAGCAACTCAAGACTCTCAACATTGTCCCCATCTAATTCAGGTTTGGCCCACGCATCTGAAAAGCGATCTTGCAACCCAAGATCATTCGAGAAGGTCACAATATCCGCCCCATACATCCCCCCGTTGGCGCTCAATCCCAACCCAAGCCAGGTGTTCTCGCCAGAGATAGCTGGAGCAACAATCCCAAAGGTGATATCGTCCCCGTTGGTCTGTCTTCCGCGGTTTTCTCTGCTTTGGGGAGGGGTGGTGACCTGCCAGCAGAGCACCACCCCCGGCCCTTGGTCAGAGATATCATCCACAAAGCAGTGAGAAAACTCATCCGGAGAAAACAGAGCGTCCCTGGCCCACTCTGGTGCATCAGAGATTTGGTCCCATGCATCTACGTTCACAGGAGGTTGTGTGTTATCATCATTGTTATCATCCGATGAACTGTCGTCGTTCCCGCTGGCTCTGATGGAAGAACCAATCATGAACACCCCAACAATCACCACAAAAATGACAACTGCAGATCCTGCAATAATTTTGTTTCGATTGGTCCAAAATCCCACCTCAATAATATCTTCCTCGGGCTGTTTTCGGTCCTCTTCAATGTACTCCATAGTTGCGAAGGACGACCCAACAAAAAAACAACAACAAAAAACAACAACAAAACAACAACAACAAAAAAAGAAAACTCTTTTCTTTTTTTGCACAAATTTGGCAATCTGATCTAGAGCTCTAAAAAGCAAAGTTTAGTGCTCCATTTTCATTTGTTGTTTTTCCCCAACATGAGAACAGGGGGATTTTGTTTTTGCTTTCTGTTCGAGAGGAGATAAAAAAAGAAGAGGGAGAGTGGTCATCTGATGGTGATGATGGTAAATCATGATTTTATCTTTTCAATTCGTTCTTGAACCCACATTAAATATGGAATCCATTGCTTTTTTGAAACATCCCACATTGTACTCAATTAAACCTGAAAGAAAAATGAGAAATGTTTTTTTGACCAAAAATAAAACAAAAAACAAAAAAAAACAAAACAAAAACAAAACAAAAGCAAAAAAAACCGTGTTTGCTGAAATTCTTCCCGTGAATCAACGCAACCAACGCCAAATACTTATTCACCTCATGCAAATACAACACCATCCCATTATTCAAACGGACAATTGCATGTGAATTCACATCATAAGCAATCCCCCCCTCATCTTCCTTCATCCCATAAATACACGAGATATCAATCGCAATGTCAATCATGTCAGAGCAAAGCTCATAGGTTTGCATATCCACAGGGGCATTATCCGTCGCAATGTAAATTTTGGAAACAACATCAATTAAGAAGGCTTTTTCAATCCGACAAGAGGTCACAAGGGAGTCAACTAAGTTCTCGAGTGTAGGGAGTTGGGGGATGAGTTTTTGGACCACCTTTTTTTTTTTTTTTTTTTTTTTTTTTTTTTGGAAGAAGAAAAAGAATCAGAGATAAAAATAAATAAACAAAAGATTTGATTGAAAAAACAAGACAAAACAATAACAAGACCAAATTCAAGACCAAAAAAAAAAAAAAATGAAACCTTACTAAACGCCTCAAAAATCGAATGATCATAAATAGAAGTTGCATGAAAGCTCAATTGTACCCTCTGTAAATTCAACTGTTTCACATAATCCATTGTCACATTTCTGACTTGTCTCATAGCCAAAAATTTGTTTTCTTCTGAAAGACCATCTGTTTTGTGAACAAATACTTCAAATGTGATATTACGGTTGATAGCTGTTGCGTTCTTGAGAGTGATTCGGAGGCTCTCTAAAGAATCCTCCAAAGAATCCTGGAAGAGAGGGAGAGAGGGGAAAAGAAAAAAAGGGAGAAAAATGCAAGGGTGAGTAAAAACGCCTTCAGTGGAAAAATGATTTTTCTTTTTCTTTTTTCTTTTCTTTTCTTTTCTTTTTTTTTTACCTGAGCATCGATCACATAAACAATAGCACCACACCCACCAAAAATCGCCTCTGAGTCAAATGCATTATCAAACATATTTAATTGCCCAGGGAAATCCCAGATGTGAAATTGAACAAAAGAGTTGTTGGAAATATCTTTGAAAAAAAAAAAAAAGACCAACAAAAAAGAAAAGGTTTTTAATACGAGTTCAAAAAAAGGAAAAACAAAAACAAAAAAACATACCGCTCTTCACAAGTTTTGTTGTACTTTCCAAAAATAAAGTTTCATTTGGCGACATTTTGTGGAAAACAACCTTTTGGATGGATGATTTTCCACTTTTTTTCAGCCCCATCAACAATACTCGAGGTTTAACCTCTCCCTAAAAAAGAAAAGAGGGAGGGGAGGAGGAGAGAGGGAGAGGGAGAGAGAGAGGAAGAGGGAGAGAAAGAGAGAGAGAGGGCCGTTCAAGAGAGAGAGGGCCGTTCAAGAGAGAG
>MUHK01002202.1:718-13558 GCA_002151225.1 Paramoeba pemaquidensis
TTTTTTTTTTTTTTTTTTTGGTTGTTTGTTTGTTTGTTTGTTTGTTTGTTGATTTGTTTGTTCTTTTGATTGATTGATTGATTGGCTGGTTGGTTGTTTGAGTGTTTGCTTGTTTGCTCACAAAAACAAAAACAAAAACAAAAACAAAAACAAAAAACAAAAACTGAACAAACCAAACTAACAAAACAACTACCCACAATAAACAAACAAAATCAGGGCGTTTGATTATCTCTCACCCGGAATACAACCAAGAAACAGGAGGATTTAGGTTCTTTTCTTTCTTTTTCTTTTGCTCTCTTCATGGGTTCCCTCTCAAAACAATACAAATCAAACCACGAAACAACACAAACCAACACAAAACAGTGAAGTAGGAACATCTTCACAAGATCTACAGTTAGAATACACAAATGAACATGATGACTATTATTTTATTACTCATTTTGTTAAAAATCCAAGTTATTCTTCTTTCTCTTCTTTCTTTGCTTCGTATCCTCAAACAATTTCCCTCTCCCCCTTTTTCTCCCACAGAGGTAGTGTTTGACGATGGAACAAGAAAATGTCAAGTCCCTGATGAAGCTTTTTTTAATCTTATTCATTTGGTTTGTTGGGTGTTGGTGTTGGTGTTTGATTTTTCTTTTCTTTTCTTTTCTTTTCTTTTCTTTTTTCTTTTTCTTTTTCTTTTTCTTTTTTTGATCTTATTCATTCGGTTTGTTGCGTTATTATTTTTTTTGTCCCTCCTTCCTCAACCCTTTTTTTCTTTTTAGATCGGAACAAAAGATGCGATGACGTGTGTTGTGACAGTGAGAGTGGATTCAGAGAATGGGAATTACCGGTTTTTCTTCCTTTCTTTTCTTTCTTGTCTTTCTTTTCTTTTCCTTCTTTCTCCCTTTCATTCTCCAAAAATTCTCCTGCCCCTTTTCCCCAGAGCTATGATCCGGACCCCTGTAGAAGACTTAACTTTTTGGTTGTACGCAGGGGAAGTAAAGAAGCCCGAGCCAAAACATGTGGCTCAGGCAGTTTGTAACCGATTTCAGACATTGGAGAGCGTTGAGGTTGTGCTTGATATGCCTCCACTATCAAGGTAAAGGAGGGGAGAGGACCGTTCAAAAGAGAGGGCCGTTCAAGAGAGAGAGAGATAGAGAGAGAGGGCCGTTCAAGAGAGAGGGCCGTTCAAGAGAGAGAGAGAGAGAGAGAGAGAGAGAGAGAGAGAGAGAGANCACACACACACACACACACACACACACACACACACACACACACACACACACACACACACACACACACACACACACACACACACACACACACCCACACACACACCTATTCTAATATATTTATATTTTTATTATTTTTAGGAAGGATCTCCTGAGTACCGAAAATTTTTGGACTTCCTTGGTGATAGAATACAGCTCAAAGATTGGAAAAAATACAAAGGTAACCATTGATTTCTTTCTTTGTTATTTGTTACCGCTTTGGTTTTTTTACATAATTTCTCACCGCCAACCAGGTGATCTTGACGTGAAGCATGATGGAACAGGCACACACAGCTACCACACAGATTGGTATCACCTCGAGGTTTTTCTTTTTCTTTGTTTTTCTTTTGCCTGTTCGCTCATCTTTATCTCCCTTTTATTTCCTCCAGATTTTATTCCAAGTCGCCCACTTGATTCCATCTGACAGGTTTGCACCCGATGATGTCATTTCTATCATTGTCACCCTCATTATTTTTCTTATTAGGAGGAAAGCTATCGTTGGAAACACCATTTCTACCATTGTTTTTCAACAATCTGGACAATTTAATCCTTCTCTTGTGATGTCTCAGGTTTCCCTTCCTTCCTTCCTTCCTTCCTTTCCTTTCCTTTTTTCCTTAAATTTTCTCTCTCCCTCCCTGTGTAGGTGCTTCATGTCTTTGTTGTTGTTCAGCCAGTCCTTTCTGACTCGGGAGAGACTTTGTACAGATTTGGAATTGCAACGAAAAAGGGAGTGCCAAGGTATTGTTGTTATTATTGTTAATATGATTGCTACGATTATCGGTCTTAAAAATTTCTTCCCCCCAACCCACTCTCCCTCCCTTCCGCCCGCCCAGGTACCGCCCCTCTCTCCCCCGTCCCTCTGTTTTTCGCCTGGACCACACTTTTAGAGAGGTTTTACTGACTAAGTTAGTGAATGGGGAGCGAGCTTCGTACCATTGTTCGACGAAAGTGAGGACACAAAAGAGATCGTTGGTGGAGCTGACGCAGATGACGAGGAAGGGGCAGATGGATTATGCAGTGTCGCAGGTGATTTTTTTTTTTTTTCAGAAAATACCCAAAATTTTGTATCCTTTAAAAAGGGCGACCATCATAACCCCTCTCCCTCTCTCCCTCCCTCTCTTCCCGTCTGTCTTCCTTTCAGGTGAAAACCAAGTCTCTGAAGATCCAGGGGGCAAAGAGCGCTAATGCTTACTTAGAACATGTGGCTGAGAAACCGAAGGGACGGTCCCGCGCTGGGTCATTGTTCGTATTTTCTTTTTTTTCTCAGCAGGCTTTTTGTTGGTGGTGTGTTTTGGTGTTGGTGTTGGTCGTGTGGGGCTGTTTTGGTTCTTTGTCAACAATTGACTCTTTTTTTTTGTGTCTCTACAATCACAATCATAACAATCACAACCACAGACCAACCCACAAATTAATGTCCATCCAAAAAAACAACAAATCAAAATCAACCCTCGCAGTTGTTGAAAAAACGCCCAAATAACAAACAAAACAAAATACAACACAACACAACACTACACAACACATCCACACCAAAAGCAAAATCATTTGGAAAGAGTGATGAGGAGGGGATTCAAGGGGTTGTTTTGGTTTTAATGTGTTTTTTTTGTTTTTTTGTTGTGTTTTTTTGTGTTGTTTTTTTTTTGTTTTTGTTTTTGTTTTTTTTGTAGGGTCCCCAAAAAACTGAAATGAGATTTGGTTTTGAAAGAAAGAAGAAACTAGAAATTGATACAAAAATTAGAGAACACCCTTTTCAATAAAATGTTACTTGTTTTTTTATTTTTTTTTTCCTCAAGGGATCTTGAGAACGAAATATCTGGGATGGTGAAAAACAAAAAGGAAAAAAGGAAAATAAGTCCAACAGGCGAGCGCCCTGTATTTGGAATTGTTTTATGGAGATTATTGTTTTCAACAAATTGTTTTAAAAATTTTTATTGGAAGCCAAAGCAAATTCTTTTTTTTGTTTCATTTTTTCCTTTTGGCTTGTTTATCTGCTCCTCTCTCTTTCTAATATTCCCCCATCCCCATCCTCTCCATCCTCTCCATCCTATCCATTCTGTCATATCTATCCACCCCTCTCCCCCCCCTCTCCCCATACGCCTTCTTCGGCTCCAACACTCCCTTTACCCAGCTCGCCCCCTCCTTCCCTCTTTTCTCCTTCACCATCCCCAAATACTTCTTCCACCCATCTCCCTCCACCACTCCCGCCAACACTCCTGCAGCTGCCCCTGCCCCCTCCTCCCCAAATAAGGAAACTAATGACACGTGAAGTTCAACAAGGGGGGCAACACACATCCTCCCATCCGGGGAAGAAATATCAAAGAGGGGAAGGAAGAAAGTGCGAAAGGAGGCTGGAAGGACTTCATTGAAGAGGAAGTGGTGGAGCGGAGAGGGGGAGGGTTGGGTAGCAAGCCGGTCACAAAGTGTCTAAAAAAAAGGAGGGAATTAGAAAAAAGTGTCAAGGAGGAAAGAGAGGGAGGAAAACCTTAAAAACAAGAGCTGCTGTTCTCTGACATTTGAGGACTTTTGGGGCAGGTTCCTTCATGGTTTGGAGCAACATCCCAAAAGTCTCGCTGGCTTTCTTTGAATTCACCAAAACCCCTTTAAATAATGATAATTAAAACAAGGCAAGAAGAGAGGCAAAGAGAAGAGAAGAGGAGGACCTGAGCATTCATGTTGCACCAGATGAGAAACAAACAAAAAATAATTGTAATGGAGTTCAAATTGCTCCCTTTCTTCTTGACTGTTGGGAGAAACAGTTCTTTGTAAGTTATCAAAAGCAACCTAAATTGTTAAATGATTGAAGTTTTTTTTGTTAGAGGGGGAGAGAGGGGGGGAAGAAGAGGCGAGAGACAAAAAGACCTGGTAAAGCAGCTCAAATACTTCCCCCATCACCCCAGCCACCTTCCCTTTGTAGGTGTTTGTCATTTGGTTTAAGAAAATAAAAATACGAGTAAAATCTTCGCCCTTACACCCCCTGAAAGAGTCATTGTCAAAAAAAAGAATGGGATTAAATAAAAAGAAAGAAAGGAAGAAAGAAAAGAAAGAAAAGAAAAAGAAACCTAAACAAAAGATGAAGAGAGGTGGATAAATAAGGAAAGAATTGATCGCCAATAGATTGAACAGCTCTTTGAAGAACTTGAAGAACTTGGGCCCTCATACTCGCAGTTTGTACCCTAAAAGCAAGTGAGCAGTTAGAAACTAAAAGAAAGAGAAAAACGCACACACACAAACTTTTCCAACAGCTGCAATGAACGCTCCACAATCATCCCAATAAAAGGCAAAACTCTCTCATTTGGACGATTAAACCCCTTCAAAAAATGAGCAGACACAACAACAATATCTTCAAAATGTTTTTGGACATCCAGTGCAGTCCAATCAAGAGAGTTGGACTTAAGTGCTTCTTCACAGTGTTTCATGGACGGGCCCACGATCAGTTCTGCGCCCTGTGTATGGGGGGGGGAGGGAGGGGAGATTTGATCAAGGAAAGAACAGAGCCAGAGTATGCACAACATCACCAACAACAACAACAACCAACCTGAAGGCAGATATCAGGGGGGAGGAATTGCAAGAGGGTACTGGAACTTTGAAAAAGGTAGCCTTTATCTGTACAATCCTAAATACAGAAAAAAAATTTAAGTTCCAATTAAAGCGAGGGAAGAAAAAAGAAAGGGGTGAAACCAGGAGGCAAGCAACAGTCTCTGGTTGACCAGGCAAAACTGTCATATCCAAAACAGGGGCCAAGTGCTTGATTATTTCTTGACAGAATTCCTTTGAAAAAGAAAACGAGAGTCAGTAAAAAAAGAAAGGGGGAAAGAAAAAGGAAAAAAAACTAACAGGATTAAAAAAGACTTTGTTATCTTTTTCTGTGCAAACTTTCATCAATTGATAAGCAGTTCTCGAACGAATTTTGGGAACAGGAAATCTGAAAATTGATGAAGATAAGAGAAAAACGAGAAATAAAGAACAACAACAATAGTGATAATGACAATAACAATAACAACAATGATAACAACAAAAACAACAAAAAACCTCAAAGATCTCTCATCCAAAAAACTTGCCACCATTGAAGAAAAAAGTCCAGGCTGAAGATAAGCCGAAAAGCGTTTTAAAACATCCAAGCACATCAATTTGACAGCAACATTTGGATAAGAAAGAATGTTTTCTTGGACAACATGCGAAACCACCTGATTTGATTATTTTGGGGGAGGGGTTAAGGAAAGGAAAGAAAATCATCCTTTCTTCGTAACAATGATAATCATTTCATTTGATCAAATACTTACATAGCGGAAAAACTCTTTGACATCGGGTGGTTCATAAAGGGCTCGAGACAGGCCCTAAAAAAGGAATTGAGAGAAAGAAATAAAACATAAAACAAAGAAATTTCATGAAGGTAGAAACCTCATAAAGGATAAAAAAGAGCTTCAAAAACCCTTCCACTTCAGAAAAATTTGGGTTTTTTAACGAACAAGAGGGAATCAACTCATTGATAAACTGGCAAGCCTAAGGGAAGAGGGGGAGGGAGGGGGGTCAATGGTGATATTTAAAATCAATCATGAACATTACTTCACCTTCACAAACCTGCCCAGGAGCTAAAGCAATACACGCATGAAAGAGCCTCGACAAAGAAGTTCGAAAGTCTTGAAATTCCTTTTCTTCTTCCCCTGCTCTTGGGGAATTAAAATCAAAATCTGGGTCATATCGAATTTTTTTGCTCAACACCTACTTTAAAAAGTGAGAAAGAGAGAGGGAGAGAGATTTGTCGAAGATAATTTAACCTTGAACAACTCATTAACAGCTTTTTGTTGCAACTCTGACAAAACAACCGCAGGCATCACAAAGTTCTTCTCCACTCTCCCCTCCTTATCCCTTTTCAACCTCATCGGCCCACCCCTCATGTCCCCAAATTGGGTTTGGTTCTGCTTCAATATATTCACGTATTCCGACACAAACTCTAAACATGTTTCGGAAACATCGTCGTATTCATGGTTCAGCAAGTCAAACGCGAGGGGAAGCATGTCTTCAGCGATCCCCCAAGACCCGCTGGGAGTGTGTGAGTGTGGAAAAAGAGAGAGAAAAAAGAGAGAAAGAAAAGAAAAGGAAAGGAAAGAAAAGAAAAGAAAAGAAAAGAAAAGAAAAGAAAAGAAAAGAAAAGAAAAGAAAAGAAAAGAAAAGAAAAGAAAAGAAAAGAAAAGAAAAGAAAAGAAAAGAAAAGAAAAGAAAAGAAAAGAAAAGAAAAACGTTCTCAATCGTTCTTGTTCGTCTTCTGGGATGTCAGTGGGGATATCCTAAAAGAAAGAAATTAAGAAATAGTCAAAAAAATAAAAAATCATAACAAAAATAAAGAAAACCTTGGATCTTTTCATACACGCCCCCGCATAAGCATTCACTAACTTTCCAAAAGAAGACAAAAAATCCACCTCCTCCAAATTTAAAGTAGGCGCAACTTTGTACAAAACATCTTTCAAATTCAAAAACTGAAGAAGTCGAATTTTTTCGAGGGTGGGCATTCCTTTTTGGATAATCGCTGACAAACAGGCACAAGCTCCTTGTCTGGAAGGGGAGGGGAGGACGAGGGTGGAAGAAAAAGGAGAATAATGAGAAATAATGACAACACCACTCTTCTTGTTCGTTCTTGTTGTTTTCTTGATATTCTTGATAGTAAAATTACGCACTTTAATGAATCAACCCCCTCATCGCCGTTTGGATTAGGCAACGCCAACAACGAAAAGTACAATGAAATAAATCTAAAAAAGAGAGAGGATGAGAAAAGTAATGGTAGAGTAATAAACAATGAAAGAAGTTCAACAAAAACACGAAGATAAAGAAAAAAAGAAAAGAAAAAAAGAAAAGAAAAAAAGAAAAGAAAAAAAGAAAAGAAAAAAAGAAAAGAAAAAAAGAAANTAGAAAAAAAAAAAAAAAAAATACTTCGATGGGTCAAAGCAACCACCAAATCATCAATCTCTGTCAAAATTCTCAAAACCATATCAATAACTTTGTACAATTGTGGAGACCATGGTTGCTGTGGATTTTGCTGCTGCTGCTGCACAAGGTTCAGACAATTTGTTTTCTGAAGGATATCTTTGAAAAATTCTGGCCAGTTTTCAGGGTATTCGCTGTTGTGCGTGATCAGGAAAGAGGAAAGGGGAAAACTTCACAAAAAGCAAAGGAAGCAAAAAAAAAAAAAACCTTCGAAAAAAGGTAACAAGGCACTTGACGAAAATTTTTTTGAGATAAATTTCGACCTGTTGGTGAAGAATCATTTCCATGTAGCTCAACAGAACCTGCGTTCAAAAATTGGAGAGAGGGGGGCAAAGACAAAAGGAATGAGTCTCAAAGAACCAGGAAATAATAAGGGAAAAGAGAGAGAAACAAACCTCTCGAATCTTGAGGTGACAGGAAGAAATACGATCATAATTTGTCTCAATAGAACTCTGCAGAGTCGACAGACAGAACACGCTCACCATCAAATTGGGGTGGGGCAGTTTTTGGAGACAGATCATGGGAGCATCTGGGCTTTGTTGAACCTCGAGCAAGTATTTGTTTGCTTCTTGTCTCGTGTTTTGGTCAATGGGTCCTTGTAGGGTTTGAGAAAATGGGTTTTGGAAAGAAAAAGAAAGGGAAAGAGAAGCTTTAACGAACCTGAAGCCCCATAAGACACTTGAATAGCCTGTTCAACGCGGTTCCAGTCCATCTATCGATCTTTTCTTTTCCCTCCCCTCTCTCCTTCTCTCGAGGTAAAAAATGATTTGGCGCCCTAAATAGATTTTTCATCAAAAAAAAGTGGCCAAATATTTCGCTTGAAAACCGGTCTGACTGTGCTTGCGACAATTTATTCATACCTCCCAAATAAAAATGTATTGATTGGTCTTTATCGATAATTTAATTCGAGCCGCCAAAGATTGGTGAATTTTTTTGATGATTCCTTCAGTTTTCCATTGGCTTGATTCCATCGACAGGCGAAAGGGGGTTTGGTGTTTTTGCGGTTGGTTTGTTGGTGTTTTTTAAAATCCTTTCCATCATTTCTATCCAACAAAATGGACCACGGAGAGGAAGTCGAGGAAGCCACCCATGATATCGTGATCATTGGCGGCGGTATCATTGGTGTTTCGACTGCGTACTTTCTTGCCAAACACCACGACATCAAACCCCTCATCTTGGAAGCAAAGCAAATTGCCTGGGCGGCCTCTGGAAAAGCAGGTTTGAACGCAACAAACAAAAACAAACCAACTGTGCTTCTGGAACAACGAAACACCGACTCCCAACAAACAAAAATGACACCTTGCTTTTTTCACTCATTCGCAGCCCCTCTCCCATTCACACAACAGGCGGGTTTTTAGCAAGAGGATGGTCCCAAGATGCTGCTGCTGGCCCATTCTCGGAGGCATCTTTTGATTTTCATGAAGAATTGGCAAAGGATTTGGAAGGTGAGTTCATTTTGAAAAAAATTGAGAGAATTCCATTGATTTTTTCCCTCCTTTCACAGGTGAAAAAAATTACCAATATCGAAAACTAAAAACTTTGGAGCTCTTTGTTCCAAAAGAAGAGGAGAATGAAGAAGGGGGAGGAGAGGGAAATTTGAAGGAGGGAGAGAAGGAGTTATTGAAAGAGGCAGAGTGGATTACGGGGGGGGTGACTCGTGTGGCGGTGATTGGCACTGAGAAAACAACCGCACAAGTTCATCCAAAAGAATTAACTCAGTTTTTGTTGGATGAGGTAAGAGTCCTTCGTTTTTGTGAGATGTATGTGTATGTGTGTGTATGTGTGTGTCTGTATGTATGTATATGTGGCCAACAAACCAAATAGTGCTTTTCATGAAGCAATTTCATAATCCCTCCCCCCCCTCCCTCTCCCTTTTTCAAGGCTATGAAACATGGGACAACAGTTCTTGAGAATTCTCCTGTAGTAAGAATTGAAGTGAAGAAGAGAGAAAGAAAGGAAAACAATGATGAAGGAAAGGAAGGAGAAGACACATTAGTTTTACTTCAGATGAACGACAGGAGTGTGGTGAGAGCAAGGAAAATTGTTCTTTGTGCGGGACCTTGGACACATGTATTTTGTGGTCAACTACCTTCCCTTCCTTTTGTGGCTGGCTTGTTGGTCCCGAGCGTGGTGATTCAGCCAACAGCAGAGATCTCACCTCATGCTATATTTGGGTTTGAGCAACAGAGACAAGAAACAACCTAACAACCAAACAACCACAAACAAACACACAAACAAAAGTTAACAAACAAACTAACTAACTAACTAACAAATAACAACAATAACCATTTGATTCTTTGTGAAAAAAAAAAAAAAAAAAAAAAAAAAAAAAAAAAAAAAAAAAAAACTGCAGATTTATGGCAAAAGGTAAAAAGCTCGAAGCCCCTGAGATCTACCCTCGTCCTGATGGTAAGTGGGGTGTGTGTGTCTTTGTATCCCTTTTCTTTCCTTGCCCATTTCTTTTTTCCGTTTTTCTCCAGGCACTGTTTACATTTGCGGACTTGCTGATCCAACAGTCTCAATGCCAGACATCCGAAAAATTGACTTAAAGAGCTCCAAAGAAGACAACGACGAAGAAGAAAAAGAACAACAAAAACAACAACAAAACCCCGTCCCCCCCAACCTCGAAAAATCCGCCTGGCTCCACACCTCCTTCGGTGGCTCAGTCTCTTCCCACCTCCTCCACGGTGAAAGACTAGCCTCCCAAGCTTGTTTTGTCCCCACTTGTGCCCTCCGCGCGGCCCCCTTTATTGGCCTCCACTCTGAGGGGGTGTATGTTGCGGCGAATCATGGGGTTTGGGGGATTTTGATGGGGCCTCTGACTGGGATGTTGATGAGTTTGGAGATTGTTCGTGGAGGGGTGGAGGAGGAGGTGGAGAAGAGGGGGATTGGGGAGGCATGGAGAAAGATTAATAAGCTTTGAAGGGGAAGGTTTGGTTCGAAATTTTTGGGGGGTATTTAAACAATCGCAAATAAAAACAAATATCGTCATCTTGCTCTTGGTATTGCGCAAATCAAAACCAAAACCGGAGTATGAGCCGTCCTACCAGCGAGTGCAGGGCTCAAAGGAAACAAAGTGTTTGAAAAAACGCATTTGCAAATGCATTTTGAAAAGCCAACCCGAAAAAAAAGAAAGGTTAAAAAGACCTTGCTTGAATTTTTGCTCTTTTTGGCGATCCTGCAAAATCTAGGGATTTAAAATTCCTATTTTGCATTTTTTGCGTGTTATCCTATTTTATGTCACTATTGATTGGTTTTTCTTTTTTTGGATTTTTAATCCAAAATCCACAATTTGTGAGTGTTTTTGGAGCATTTTTGGACGTTTTGTGCGTGTTTTGTGGGGTTGGTTCTTCCAAACGGGAGAACTCAGCATCTGACTGGTGCTGATCCCTTCATCCCTGACAACACAGGCAAGGTACGCACACATATCCACATACAAGAGAAAAATGATGTGATATTTCCTGCGTTGGGGGGGTAAATAATGCCATCTCTTTTTTGAATTTGTTACTGTTGCCATATAAACTGCTGCTTTTGTTTTTTGTTTCTTGGCGCACCCAACCACTTCTTGGTTTGTGGGCCCTCTCAAGGCTTTCTTCAAGATGAGCTCCAAAAAACAATTGAAAATTTCCCCAAAAACGATCGCCAAATCAGTTTCTCAGCAGCTACTCCACACACCCAACGGCACACTCCACCACCCAAACCGGCTGAATTCCCTTGGGCCGCTAATGGTGAAATTGAGAAGGTTGTTTCAAAGGGGAGGGTGGCCCCTGATACATTTCACCAAGCTCTCCTATTCTCTGAAGTGATGGAAGAGATCATTGAGACCCTCTTGAGAAAGGGAAAGACAGCAGAGATTGTTCCTTGGGGCCAACAGACTGGATCTCAGAAGGTTGATGCCTCTGTGGTTGGGCCGTTACTCACATTCGTCAACATTTGATTGTGCTTTTGCTCCTACTGTCATCCGTCGATCATGGGCCAATATGGGATTGTGGCCCTTTTCTCCTGCCACCATCAAAAAGAAATCAATGGTGGGGCTGTTGTGAAGTTGTGATTTGGGGCTGGACAGCACCAAAAAAATGGGCTAAGGGCTGCCCATGCGTTTGAAAAGGAAAAGGTCAAAGCCAAAGAGGTGAAAGAGGCCAAAAAAAAAGAAAGGAAGGGGCTCCAAGAAGAAAAGAAGAAGGAGAAGCAGGAACAAGAAGAGAGAAAAAGACAAAGAGGAGAAGAAAAAAAAAAGAAGAAAAGAGCAGAAAAAGAGAAATAAGGAAGAAAAGGGCAAGAAAGACATGCCAGGAAGCACCAAAACAAGATGACAGGGCAATCTGTGAAAAAGAATCACCAAAATTCTTGCTTCGGGGTGATTCTGTCATCCTTTTTCTTCTTTTCTCTGCTTTTCTTTCGAAACCGAGCACAAAGCAGAGTTTTTTTTTTTGTTTATTTTTTTTCTCCCAGTCTCGATCCATTACCTCTCCCATCCTCCAATCTCTCTCTTTCTCTCCCTTTCTCTCCCTCCTCCTTTCCTATCCTTTTCTCTCCTTTCCTCCTTTCCTCTCCTTTCCTCTCCTTTGTCCTTTCCTCTCCCACCCTTTCTCCTCACTTTCTCCCACTCCCAGACTGAAGCCTCTGAGATCTCAACGCTGAGTTCGAGGTTGAACGAGCTCCCCACACCCCCTTGTTCGAAGGAGCAGGAGAATCCTCCACAACAACATCTCTCGCACTCCCAATCAAAGGGTTGGGGGCAATCCCAGAAGAGCTGCTGGGAGAGCTGGAGGAGGCTGGGGAAGGGAAAGCAGGCGGGAGAGGGGCGATGGGCTTGTGGCCGGAGTTGGAGGGAGCTCCTCGATTAGAAGAAGTAAGGGTTGAAGAACGAGAGGGTCGAATCTTTTTTGTGATGAGGTCAGAAGAAAGACGTAGGGCGTGGGAAAGAGGGGAGTTCCTGGGAGAGGTATTAGAGAGGAGAAAAGAATAAACAAACAAACAAACAAACAAACAAACAAACAAACAAACAAACAAACAGTATATTATTTATAAGGTGGGGGTNAAAAAAAAAAAAAAAAAAAAAAAAAAAAAAAAAAAAAAAAAAACGAACATAAACGACCACCCCTTAGAGAGAGAATCAAAAGAACGCAGATGGACGTGTTCTTTTAACAACTCTTCTTGTACTAAATCAGGTGCTCTTCCTCCAGGAACAGACTTGGGAGCTGAGGAAGAGGTAGGGGGTAAGGAAGAGGAAGAGGAGGAGGAAAGAGAGCGGAAGAGAAAGAGAAAGGAAAGAGAAGGAAGGGGAAAGAGAAAGAAGAGAGAAAAAAGAAAGGGAAAAAAAACCAGGAGTAAACTCCAGATTACTCGTAAAATTGAAATCAAACAAGAACGGAAACTGTCCCAAATTCACCACAACCTTCTGCTCAGGCCCAGAAAGACCAACACAAGGAAAAAACTCCTCCACCTCCCCCATCTCATACGCAACACCAACCATCATCCCATTTTTTGTGTAAAAAATCTTATTCGAAACCAAATCTAACCCACAACCAATGACATCAAACTGCCCGAATTGGGGTCCAAAGCTTTCGTTGACTCCATCCCTTTGTTTCAAACAACCACAAACAAACAC
>MUHK01002221.1:775-19983 GCA_002151225.1 Paramoeba pemaquidensis
AAAAAAAAAAAAAAAAATCGAGTTAAAAAAAAAAAAAAATAATTAAAAAACATATAAACACACCAGCCTTTCTTAACCCCCCCTCCTCTCCCCTCCCCTCTTCTCTCATAATAAACCTTTTTGGGGGGTAGTGAAGCATATCTTCCTTCCCCTCTGTTTTCAAATAAGAAGGAAGCTTGGAGTCCATGTCTTTCATCCACTCAGGGAGGGCTTGTTGAAATAAAAAATCTTTCGCATACACACAAACGCACTCACTCGACTTTAATCGCTTGGAGCTGGTTTGTGACGAAGAGGGGGAGTAGGGAGGGGGGTGGGAGGAGAAGGAGGAGGAAGAAGAAGAAGATTGTGAAGGGGGGTGGGATTGCGGTTGGGAAAGTTGTTGTGATTGCAGTTGTCGTGTTGGGAGAGCTGTTGGATCACCCTGCTGGAAATCAAGCTCAAAAGTTGGCCTCGATATTGGCTTGCTAATTGGAGCTCTTGCTTCCCCCCCCTCTTCTGCTTCTCTCCTTTTACCTCTTCCCCCTCCTCCGTCCTCTTCTCCGCCAACCCATTCATAATCCAAAGTTGGTCGAATATTTCCTTGGATGACGTCTAAATACCATCCAACCGTCTTTTTTTGGTCTTTTAGCACTCGATAGGGGGCTGGATGGTTGGGGTGGATAGCTTGGTACCTGATGTATGTGTGAGAGCATCCTCCCTATTTCTTTATCCCTTCTCTCTTTCTTTCTTTCTCTCTTTCTCTCTTTCTCTCTTTCTCTCTTTCTCTCTTTCTCTCTTTCTCTCTTTCTCTCTTTCTCTCTTTCTCTCTTTCTGGTTTCAATACAAAATATCCTTTTTAACCTCACCCATAGTTTTGAATCAGAAGCATGCTGTCTCAAATATTCCAAACTCCACAGCTGAAAAAACCAATAGATGAGTAAAAAAAACAGCCAAGAAAAAAAAAAACCTAAAAGAAGAAAAATATCTCGCAAACCTTGGGATCCCAGTCATTCGAAAACCCCTTCAAAACCACCGGCACCCCACCATGAATAACACTCTCAATAAAATCATCCCTCTTCCATTCTTGAGGGTCAACATAACGAACTGGCTGAGAGTTTGGGTGCCTCTTTTTTGGAAAGGGTCCATATTGTTGTAAATGAGAGTTCAGTAAATCATCCACCAAGGTTCGAAGGGGAGTGATATCATCAGCGAGAGAAGGGGGGAGGGGGAGAGCAGTGCGGTGGGTGAGGCAGCGGAGACAAGGGCAAGAGTCTGTGCAAACTGGGCAACCGGAGGGCCAAAATTCAGAGGTGTTTTCTTCAATCGCTGGGTATTCAATCCCTAAGAAAAAGAGCAAAGGGTCAATAACAGCTTTCTTTTCTTTTTTTTGTTTGATTTTTTTTCTTTTTCTTTTTCTTTCCTCTTTTAAGACGCTCGAAGAAGAACAAACCAATCGTTCGTAGACAGCGGTGACACCAACAATGTTCTTCAGATTTCGGACAAACCACAAACTGAGAGCGGATATCGCCACATTTGTGGCATTGCCAATCAGAAAAAACAGCAGAAAAGGGGATAGGCAATGTCGAAGAAAAGGGGGCAGGTAATTCAGAAGAAAGCGAGACTTGCGAGGGCTGCTCTTCCCCTTCCCCCCCCTCCTTGCCTTCCCTCCTTCGGCATCCCCTTTCTTCGACTTTGCAAGTACAAGGCCAGCACCAGCAGGCGTAACAAAAGTGAGAGACGCACTCCTTCAATAGTGAGATTAGGGAGGTGGATATCTCTTCAAAATCATCTCGTGGGAGAGTTCGGTGGAAAAAAAGAGAGTGGGGGTGGGTTTGGACACATTCTCCACAGATATATGTTCGATATTCTGAAGGATCATAAGGTAAATAGAGGGTAAGGATAAGGTCTTCAAAAAAAAAAAAAAAAAAAAAAAAGAGAGACCTTGACACTTTGAACAACTGTAATAAGAATTTAAAAGAGAGTACCCACACATTCCACACCGTCGGCACTCCTCCAGAATTTGAGAGAAAGGAGATTTAGAAGAAGTAAAGTGATTTTTTCTTGATTCAACGTCTTTGGTTGGGTCTGGAAGGTAGCATGAGGAAAAATAGAATAGGGTGACAAAAGCATAGATATTCCCCAAGTTTGGAAAGAAAGTGGCAAAAGTAGGCAAAGGAAAAGAAAGAGTTAATTAAAAAAAAAAGAACCTGCGTTTAAGTCGACATCATCTTCCATTCGAAAAGAGCGACAAAAAAGAGGTTGCAAATATTCGATTCTATCAATGCACCCCCTTCCTCTTCCCCTCTTCCCTTTTGTTCCACACAAACACCAAATTCCTCCTCCTTTCCACTCCATCCGCCTACAATTCCCTTCTTCTTCTTCTTCAGACTGTTTTGCAAGAGAAAGGTGGGTAGAGAGGGAAGAAAGGGTGTTCAAAAGAAGGGCCCTCCAAGAAATAACTCTTTTTGTGCACCAATCAAGCCCAAATCCGTGCATTTTGAGAGTGGCTTCTCTTTCTTCCTGTTTGGATATGAGTCAACAATTGAAAAAATGACTCAAAAGCAGCAAAATCTAACCTCAATAGCCATCAAATCCACATGTGAGAAACTAGTCACCAATGCAGTCGAAATCTTATCTCCTTCTTCCTCCTTCTCAAATGCCATTTGATAACACATATTGGCTGGAAACACACACATCCCCCCCTCTTTGAGCTCTTCTTCCCAGACCTTCAGCCCTACACAAGAAAGAGAAGAGAGAACAGAAGGAGGGAGAAAGAGGCCTTTTTTCTCTCGACACATTACAGCCTTAAAAATCGCGAGGAGGTCTTCGCTAGATCAAGCAAAGAAATGAGAAGAAGAAAAAGAAAGAAAGAAAGAAAGAAAAAAAAACCGAGAAGGCACAATCCAAATTCGTATTTTCCCTTTCAAGCATACAATTGAAGTCAAACTCCCAAAGTGAGAACAAGACATCCCTAGAATAAAAATGAAAAACCAACAACAACAAAAAAAACTAAAATAAAAAAAAACAGCAAGCCAAGAAGAGCCTGCTTCCAAGAAAAGAGGAAACTCAAACCGACATTAGAGCCACATTGTCCAATTTGGAGTGTGGAATAATACGTAGCGATGTGTTCGGGGAGGTCACTGAAAAAGTGAGGTAAGGAAATGAGAGAAAGAAAAAGAAAGAGAAAAAAGAAAAGAAAAAGAAAAAGAAAAGAAAAAGAAAAAGAAGAAAAAGAAAAAGAAAAAGAAAAAGAAAAAGAAAAAGAAAAAGAAAAAGAAAAAGAAAAAAAAGAATCCTGACCCACAAAAAGAAGCAGCATCATATGGTCCAAGAGGGCGAATGATGGAAGGGAAAGACTCAAATATCCCCAACAAACTCTCTTGTGCTCCTCTTCTGCTCGCACTTTCTCCCTTTTCAATGTCTTCAAGATCGATTGGTTGGGTGTGAAAAAAGTACTGGTCTTGGGGCTTTTGAAGGAACTCGAGGAAGGCAACCAGGGGCATGGTTTGTTCAAGGCTGACAATGTTCGCCAATTTTGAAGATAAAGGATCAGAAGAGGGGGAATCAGGGAGTGTCGAAGGAACGGAAATAGAAACATCAACAAAGAGATCCCCCAGGTTGTCTTGGAACAGACCAAACGAATCGACACGCTTCTTTGTTTTCTTTGTTTTCTTTTCTTTCTCAAACAAAGTGAAAGAAAAGGGGCACCGGGAAGCACGAGACGACACCAAAAGTTTGCTCTCAAACAAAGGCGTGATCTCTTTCTCTCTTTCCATCTCTTCCTTTGTCTTCTCTCTCCATATGTGTTTTCGTTTCTTTGTTTCCCTTACAACAACCTCCACATTTTCTTTTCCTTTTCTTTTCCTTTTCTTCCCGGCCTGGGTCTCCTCTCTTTCACTTTCCTCTTCATTGCTCAGTTTTTGGGACCCTCTCGGTCTCCCTCTCCCTCTCCCTCTCCCCCTCGGTCTCCCTCTTGATCTCCCTCCCCCTCTCCATCTCGGACCTGTCTTCCTCCTTTTCCCCTCTCCCTCTTTTTCTGGAACACCTTCCTCATCGTTGGGATCTAAATCCTCCTCCAGGGTCGTTGCAGTGTCGCCTTCCTCCATGGATGCAAACGAGACTGAAAAGAAAACTTTGCAAGTTTTGTTATTGTGGAGAAATGATGCTCCTGATGGGATTCGAACCCGGGGTATCTGCAATTTGTTTTCTTTTTCAGCAAATCACCGAAGCCTTTCATTTTTCTGGTTTCTGGTTGGCTCGCCCAAGATGGACGCAACTTTCATTCGGGAAACGATGGAGAAGATGAAGGAGCTGGACAAGGACCTGAGGTGGATGGGGTGCCACACATTCACTATTAAACTTCAGGTTTTTTCGATTTCTTCCACAAAAAAAAGAAGAAATGCATCACTCACTGTCGCGCTTTCAACAGAACACTTCGGCTTCCTCTTTGCCACTCACAGTGGACCAAGAAAACAGGTTTCTTGACGTTGTTTGTGGGGTTGTAAACGATCGATCAGCATCGGTGGCCCAAAAGGCACAAAATATGCTGGGTCCTCTTGTTGTTCGCCTTCGCCCTACTTCTGTCCACATGCTCCTCAAAGTTCTTGTTCAGATTGTCATCGAAGAGGTTTGCGGCTTGAAATGAAAGGGAAAAGACGGGTTTTGTTGGACTTTAATCTGATCACTTTTGTAGAGCGAAGACGAAAAAAGAGAGGTCGGTGTGTTGGGTCTCAAGGCCGTCCTTTCCTCATTGAGTAAAGAGCAGGTTCTTTTTCTCTTCGTTTGCAACTGAGGAGTGGCCTTTTTCTTTTTTTCTTTTTTTCTTTTTCTTTTTCTTTTTCTTTTTCTTTTTCTTTTTCTTTTTCTTTTTCTTTTTCTTTTTCTTTTCTTTTACTTTTTCTTTTACTTTTTCTTTTACTTTTTCTTTTCCTGACTACTTTTCTTCGCAGGGCCCAGTGGTTGTGGAGCTAGTTTTGTGCCCAATCCAAGCCTTTTTGAGAACAACAACGGCACGGCAAAGGCAAACAGACTGTCTTGTGATTGTATCTGCTCTCCTACTGCGTTTTGGAGAGGGTTTTACTAATTCTGACCTTGAAGAGCTCCAGGTTCGTCCTTCCCTTTCTTTCCAAGCTTCTTCTTCCCCCTGTCTCTTAACTTCAGATTCTTGCAGATTGTCATTTTGAAGTTATTTGATACCCTCCCACCAAAGTATGAAGAGAGGAAGCCTGCTCTTGTTTGTCTGTCTTCCCTTGCAAGCTGCATGGGAAACAACCAATTTGGAGTCCTTCTTACAACCCTCATTACTTCTCTTTCTTCCTCCTCCCCTCCTTCCCAATTATATGCTGATATTCAGGTTGATTATTTTCTTTTGATGGTCGTTGTCACATCCTTTTGTGACCTTTTATTCACCTAAAACTCCAGACCATCAGTACTCTCGCGAAAGCTGTGGGGTATCGTTTTACTCCCTATCTTGCAACCCTCGTCCCCGAGCTTCTGAGGATTGCTTCTGACACTAAAACCATCTCCAACTTGGATCTATTCGACTCGTGCATGTCTTCTCTCCAATCTATTGTGAGCTTTTGTTCAAAAGAGATGCAAGAGTTTATGGAGCCCATTTTGAACCTTTCTCTTCAATTCTTGTCCTATGACCCAGATTATGAAAGTGGAGATGGTGAGGTGGAAATGAGAGAGGAGGAGGATGGGTCAGAGGAGGAAGGGTTTGGATTTTCGAGTGAGGAGGGGTTTTCGAGTGGAGGGGAGGGTGGGATGTTTGGGGATGATGATGACGATGCCATTGAGGTAGAGGAAATTGAGGATGAGACTTGGAGAGTGAGAAAAGATTGCGCCAAAGTGCTCTGTGCCCTTGTTCAGCATAATCCCGATCTCCTCCCTACCTTCTTAGATCGACTCCCAAAGCCTCTCCTGGCGCGGTTTTGTGACAGAGTCGAGACAGTACAGTTAGAGGCAATGGGGGTATGCGATACCCTTGCACGCCATGCCAAGGCCTCCCTTGAAGTCTCCCTCTCGCCGTCTTCTTCAGTGGTTTTTACCCAGGTCCAAACTGCTTTTCATGGTATTGTTCAAGTCGCTGATCGAATTCTCACTTGTGGTCACGCAAACCCAGTAAAAAGCCGATCGGAAGGGGTGATCCATAAAGTTCTTGAGACATTGCTACGATTCGTGGAAGTCAAGAGTGTGACGAAAGGCTGTGAAGGTGGGGGGGTCTTGTCGGAGGAGGATTTGTTGGTTATTCTGAAGCATTGCTTGGTGATTGTGACTGGGAAATCAGAATTTTCATCAGTTTTGGTTCATTCGGATGGGTTGGCGCTCATGTGCGAGTGCATCAAGTCCCATTCGTCTCGGCTGTATGTGGAGATGTCTGGAGAGTTGGTTGATGGGCTCTCACTGTCGGTTGACCAAAAAAACAAAGCCATCATGCTCGGGTCCCTCAAGGGCCTCTGGATTTTGTTTTCTTGTGCTGCTTCCAAAAGCGAAGGTCTTGAGGCAGTTGCTTCATTCAAAAAGGGGGTTCTCGGAAGGGTGGAGAGTGTATCTGTACTTGCTCATGATTGTTTAAAGTCAGGCGATTCTGACCAAGAAATAAGGGAGATGAGCATTGCTCTTCTTGGCTGTCTGATTTCTATCTTTGGAGAGGGTTTGAAGGCGCGTCTTGGGTCAATTATGAGAAGGGTCGATAATGAACCAACCCGTCTTGCTTCGTTGAATGCCCTTGAAGAGGTTGCAAGGTCTGAACATGGGTTGATGTTGATTCCTTGCATTCGTACACTTGTCCCCAAACTGGTTGAATTTTTTCGAAATCGATCTCGTCTCCTCCAAGTCTCTTCTCTTTCCCTCCTCCACACAATCTGTTCTTCTCCTTTTCCTTCTCATGTCCCCTCGTTTGAACTTCCCAACACAGAAGATGTGGTGGTTGGTCTGAGGGGGCTGATTTCTCTCTCAGATCTCAACCTTTGCACGCTCTCCCTCTCCACCCTCTCTGGGTGTCTTCGCCATATTCCCTCATCCCGTTCAGTTATCACCAGCCACATTTACAGGTTTACTCTTGACCTCCACTCTCAACCTCTCCTCCAAGGGTCTGCATTGTCTGCTCTATGTGATTTTTATGTCCACTTGGCTCAATGTGGGGGCAATGGGGGAGTTTCGTTAAACGCCATCCTCAATGATCTTTATAGGCTGGTTTCAGAGGGGATGAAAAAGGAGGGTGGGGGGCTGGGATCTTCTGGGGGACCTACACAGACAGCGTTTTCGATTGACTCGGTCGCAAAAAGTGTAGCAAGGTTGTTGGTTGGATGCAATGCATTGGATTTGATCGAGGGTTTTGTTGGGAAGGTTTATTTCCCTTTTTCTTTCTCTCTCCTTTTTTCTTGTTCTTATCCCACTTTTTTAACCCAGGTTGCAAAGGATAACAAATCATCTGTCCCTTTTTTGGCCTACATCGATCAAATTGGACAACTCTCTGATTTAGGGAGTGTTCCTAGTTTGCAGCAGCGTCTTATCTCTGTTTTGGAGGGAGACGATCCACAGGTTTTGTAATTTCGTTTCATTTTCTTGCTTTTCTCCCTATTTCCCCTTTTCTCTTTTTTTCTTTTCTCCTCTTCTCTTTTCTTTTTTTTCCCTTTTTCTGAAACCATTTTTTTCTTGGTTTAGGTTGTGTTGTATGGAGCAAAAGCACTGGGTGGTGTGGGTGTTGGTTCTCCTTCTTGTTTCATCCCTTTAATAGTCAGGTTTTGAGATATTCTTTTTTTGATTTTTTTTTTTGAAAAGAGTTACTCACTTCCCAGCAGAAAAATTGAAAGCATCAACCAAAAGAATTTGGTGAGTTATTTGCAAGCTTTGCAAATAGCATTGTCTTCTCCAGCCTCCTTTGGTTCCATGCAGCCCTTTATTTTAGATCTGCTTACCGGCCTGAAAACTCTCTCCAACCACATTACCAAGGTTTTACATTTTGGGATTTTTGCAAAACAAAATTGTTTGCTCACCCTCTCTCTTTTCTACCCCATCTTTCCCCAGATCCCATCAAGTCTAGTGGGAAGTATTCTGGGGGTGCTTGCAAAACATGACCCTTCTGTCATTGGTTGGATTGTGGACCAAATCAAAACAGAATCTATTGACCAGGTTTCCCTTTCTCCTTGTAGTTTTCCCCTCTCCTTTTTCCTAATCCCCGACCTAGGTCGCCCTCTATGCCTCATCTCGGTACATCATCCAAGAAAAGCCGCAGCCCGACATTGATACCGCTTTTCTCCCACACATCCCTATTTTTTTCATCACTCCCCTTTCCTCCCCCAACAACCAAATTGCTAAAACTGCTTTGGAATCCCTCAAAGTTGTCTGCCATACCAACACTGCCTTTCTTCTCCCCTCCCTTCCTTCTCTCATCTCTGTTCTTTATGAAGCCACCAAGCGAAAGAATGTGAAGGAGTATGTGTTCGGAGCAACCCTCCACATTGAAGATGATGAAGAGCCCAACCGTCTCCTGGCATATGAGTGCCTTGACTCTCTCCTCCCTTCCTGCTCTGGGCACGTGAATATGTCTGATTTTGTTTTGAGGGTGTCTGAAGGCCTGCAGGATATGTACCACGTGAGGCTGAAGTGCCACTCTTTGCTCTGTCGTCTGGCAACATCGCATGCTGTTGATGCAGTGGTGGCACACACGGATCGCATTGTGGATGGGCTTTGGTTGACCATTTCCAAGGAGCTTCCAAAGAATGAGTCACAAAGAGAGGTGGACAAGCAAGAAGAGATGGTGAGGGGGGCACTGAGGGCAATAACTGTGTTGGAAGGGATTCCTCATGCAGCTCACAACCCAAAGATGAAAAAAGTTTTGGCTGATATCTTGACCTCTCGATTTAAAAGTGAGTTTCAATCACTCAGGGTTTGTGATGGGGGGGATGCTTCTTCAGCTTCTTCTTCCTCCTCATAGATAAAAATACAAGAACAAACCCCAAAAAATTTACTTCAATATGGTTCCCAACCTCTTGTTCATTTTTTAAAAAAAGCATGTGAAACGAGAGTCTCTGTGACAATACAGACAAGTTTTAACAAGGCGAATTAACCAATTGCTTTCGACTTTGAAATAAATTTACTCAATATCTTCTTCAGACAACTCAAAATCCCAATTAAAATTCGTTTGAGGTACGTCATTTTGTGCTTTCGTTACAGCTCGATCGATATCAAAAGCGACTTCTCCTCCAAAAGTCTTTGCATTACGCTAACATGTATTTTTTGTATCACTGTGGAGAACCTCTTCTTACGACAACGGAGATTGCCGCTGATGATGGTCCGTTTTGGTCCGAAGTTCATGACAATTATGAAGAGGGAAAAGGGACGGAATTTTCTAAGGATACTGCATTCGATGATGATGTTTGTGTGCCCCTTTTACGAGTCATCGCGAGGGTCTGTCAATCTCATGGTACTGAAAAATTGGTTGATATTTCTCATACTTGTCCTTTGTGGATCAAACAATCTGGAGAAGGTGAATCAAAAGTGCTCGCTTCAGACGATTTGCTTAAAGCTTTTCCAACAAAAGAAGAAAAACAATTGTTTGAAGAACTCGTTCTGTTGCGTCGATATCGTTGTATGAAATACCCATGGCTCGTTCCAACGCACCGAGCACAGAACAATCAAAGTCAAGATCTGGCTTCATCATCTCGTTTGAAAAAAGTGAGATTACAATTTAGGTTTACATAAACTAAAACAAAAAACCTGTCATTCAACCAACGGGGAGCAAAGACGGTGAATTTTTATTTGCTTAATTTGGGAACAATATTCAGCGAAATAGTTAACCATAAAATTTGTGGTTAATTGTCGGTTAACCGGTTAACTGGCACTTTAGTCGACTAACTATCGGTTAACCGTTTCCCAACAAGAAAATGCTTCTAAAACAGAGCGCAACGGCTTACAAATCACTCTTTCAACGTCTAAAATGGCTTACTATTTTTTGGGGATTTTATGGATTTATTTTATTTTAAAATCGTTTTCCAGCTTCTGGTTTTCTCATGTTGGATTTCAAAACTTTGTTTGTGAAAGATGGATAAACAACAAATAAAAAGAAAGTTTCCAAGAGAGGAAAGTGTTCCAAAAAGAAAAAAAAAAGAAAAAAAAAGTGAAACATAGGCGACTCGAACGCCTAACCTTCGGGAAGTTCCATTTCTGGAATCCGACGCGCTACCAATTGCGCCAATGCTCCGTTAGTGATACTGGACCAATATATTAATCTAAAGAAAACTAGCTTATAATCTTGGTTGGCTGATGATGATGACGATGACGATGATGATAAAGACGAAAATGAGGACGACGACGATGATGGTGATGATAAGGATCCTCATTCATGGCAGTCTGAATATCAGCAAACTGACCCAACTTTCCCGTTGTCCAAAAATTCCTTGACAGCAAAAACGAGCAAAACTTTGGAATCGTCATTCTTTTTCGTCAAATTTCGAAGGCCACGTCGATCGATGAGATTGCAATGTTTAATGCGACATCCAATTCGAAAGAAGGAGAGAAGTACATAACTTGAAAAAAACTAAAGTCTGTGTTTGGTTTTTTGAGCCATGAAGAGAGGAAAGACCCCGTCGTAGTATGCTAAAATATCGATCCTGTGGAATGGAAAGGGACTCCATAACTTCAGTAACCAAGGTCAACAAATCCTAATTGGTGTTCGAGACAGAGCAAAATTGCTTGAAATCTTCGCGTTTTTTTGTTGTGATTTATTGTAATAATATATGTGTACAAATTTGAGCCATGTCTTCATCTTCTTTTTCTTTTGGTCTGATATTTTCGTAATCTTCGTACCGAGGCAAACGTGATAACCCCACCGTTTCCAGAATCCCTTCTTCCAAAAAACTTTGTACTTTTGTTTGTTATTCTTGTTTTTTTGTTGCCCAAACCACCACAGACCATTTTTCCCCGTTAGGTCCTTTTCGCCCATTATACCAGTATGGTGTTACTATTACCCCAATTTTCGTTTGCGCTTCGATAATTTGCCATACTCGTACTCGTTTGCAACAGAATCACGACTAGGATCGGCCCAAGCAAATAAAGAACCACGAAAGATCTTATCAATTTCTTCTGAATCTTTTTCGGTCAAACGAAACCACAATTTCCGAAAGACAAAAGATTTTATTTCCTTGAATACTTAATATTATATTTAAAAACGGCATATTTACTGAAGGAGCATTGGCGCAATTGGTAGCGCGTCGGATTCCAGAAATGGAACTTCCCGAAGGTTAGGCGTTCGAGTCGCCTATGTTTCACTTTTTCTTCTTTTTTTTTTTTTTTTTTTTTTTTTTTTTTTTTTTTTTTTTTTTTTTTTTTTTTTTTTTTCTTTTTTGGGAAAATGGGACTGCTGTTTTCTGCATCCATTTTCTGGATGTCTGTCGACATTTTACCAACGAATTGTCCTAATAGGCTTGGAGGCTGATTTTGTTTGCGGGGATGCCGGAGGAGAAAGAAAAGGGGGGGCAGAAAGAAAAGGAGGCCGAATCGTTAGTCCATATCCTTTCAGACGAGGCGCTGAAACAGGCATTCCTTTATTTTTTGGAAGAGAGACACACAGAAGAGAATTTTCACCTCTGGTGTGCCTTGGAGGCGTTTGACCTCGTCGAAACACCAGAGGAAAGAGTGAGCTTGTTCACACAGATATGTCGAACCTTCATTTTGCCGAACTGCCCAACCCCAGGTGGGTTGAACAAGAGGATCAGGGGAAATAGTCAAAGAAAGCCTAACCGTCTTTCTCTCCCCAGTGAATTATGCTTCTGCGGCAATTGAGCCAGTGAGAGACGCCTACAAACAACTCGCTTCTGGAGACTTTGAAGTGCCTCCCCAGGTTTTTGTTGGTGTTGAGACTGTCGACTTTTAACTTTCCCCCAATGTTATTGCTGGTTTATCAAATTGTTTACATTCTCCCAAAGGTCTTCTACCCCCTCCGACACTCCTGTTGGGACCAACTCCTGTTTGGTTGCTTTCCTCCATTTTTGGAGAGCGGGGTTTATGCTGATTTTTTGGACGAGGTTGTGGATTCCACAAAGGTTGGATTTTCGAGGAGCAAGGCTGAGAATTTTTTTGGAATGAAAATTGAGGTTTGTTCACGTTGATTTTTTGGTGATGATGGACACAGTTTGCTCACTCTCTTCTCCCAGGGCACTCTGCGAAGACAAGAAGTCATCAATGTGATCAATTTGGGAATCAGGCATAAGAGAACTGGTGTCACCGGGTTTTTTGGAAGGAACTTTGGAAAGAAGAAACACAAAACAAAGAGGACCAGAGACAGTGGTTTTTCTCTCTCTCAAATAGCCCTCTCTCGGACCTCTTTCTTACTTCCTTTGGTAGGTTCTGCAGTTGTTTTGGAGTCCCCAAGGAGAACAGACTCGGCGATGGCTCGGAACACCTCAACTCAAAGCAGAGAGAATAGCTCTGTTTTTTCTGCAGAGGAACTAGCTAAGGTCTCCTCTCCCCCTCCCCTCCCCTCTCTTGTGTCTTCTTTGTGACCTCCTTCTTGTCTATTCCTGGATTTCTAATTTTCTTTCTTTTCTCTTTTTCTCTTCCCTTCTCTCCAGATGCCCAATTTTGGTGGGATGACTGATGATGAAGAAGCTTCTGATGCTCCCATGGGGATCTATGGTCTTGTTTAACTGATGCAAGACATTTTGTCAATAAAATGTATTTAAGAGAAAGAAGGTTTCGTTTTATCATCCAGATCAAAACTCAATCTCAACACACTTTCCAATGGTAATCATCAATTGTCGTGTAAATCGCAGCATCTTCCAGCAATTCTTCGAGGGCACTCCTTGAACAGCTGTAGGTAAGCGAAACTTACCAGAAAAGAAGAGGTGTGAGAAAGAACAATAAACCTCGCTTGATTGTCTGAGGCTGTCACCCCTTCCGCAACCAGTCCCTTTGTGAGTTCATCAAAACCCATTCCTTCGGCAGTTTGATTGATTTCCAGAATTTTCTTTACCTGGACAAGAATAAGAAGCTATTTTTCAACCTCACTTATTCTTCCCACCCACCGTTTCTGCAATAGCTGCGGACTGTCCATAATTTTGATGGGAAATCTGATTGGAGGGAAGCGAAGGGTTTGATTCACCAGTTTCTTGGATTCTTGAATGCCCACCGAATGGGCTCGGGTGGGTCAGATTTTTTTGCATCGGAGGCCCCATTCTCATTTCCAAGTGAACATACAAAGAATTTGCGAGGTGGTACGTTATCTATGGGAAGGGTTGGGCAGTTGGGAAAAAGGATCAGCCACGAAAAATAAAAAAACTGATCACACGCATCCGAACGAAAAAATTTTTAAAAAATAAAAATGAAAATCGGAACTTCGTTGGAGTCTTCGAGAGGAAAAATTGCGTACACCACCAAACTCATTTTATGGTTAAACTTTTGCAACACTCCAATGACCCGAACATAGCATCCTTCTCTGATAAGAAAACATGAGATGGGTAAAAAAAATTGGTGTCCCTCGAGAACCTTCTCCACTGCTTTTGGGAGCTCTCTTCCTGTTCGTCCCAGATGATTGCATCAATCGAACTCGTGCCATCATTTATCATAAAACTTGTCTTGCCAGAAACCTCGTGGAGACTTTGAATTTGACCAACAACAATGACCTTCATTGCGGATGAAACAAAGAAAAATTAAAGTAGGAAAAGAAAAAAAATCACCTTGTTGATTTCGCAATTATCAATGGAAATGACATCCTCCCCTTCGGCTGTGAGGAGTTGCCGAACAATGTATGGAATAATCGAGTGCACTTTAGCTCTCTGTTTTCGAGTTCAAAAATAAATCCTTCTCCCCAAAATCAACGAAAAGAACCTGAGGAGAATTATTGTCTCCCAATCCAACTAGGTTGACTTGCATTTGTTGAAACGATAAACAACAACAAAACAGAAAAAAACCCTAGGTACGCACTGGCAGGGTGTCACCCTGATGTCCGAGGACGTTTTGTACATTTATCATTCATTTTTTATTGTGGTTTTTGTGGCTGCTCTTCATCTTTCAGAAATGGTGAGATTTTGGCGGACAGCATGGCGAGACCAAACGAAAGATGGGGGAGAAATCGAAAATTGATTGCCACAAACAACGGTTCGCAGAGACGGGCACACAGGGGAAGGGGCAGAGTCTCCTTCCCCTACAATGACCGTACTGGTGGTGGGTTGTTTTTCAGTTTCTCGGAGAAGTACGGAAAAGACGTGGAGGTCAGAGAAGTATTCTGTGGAATTTGGACGACCGAGGTTTGATCCGCAATGAAGGTCATTGTTGTCTTCCCTTCTTTGGTATCTGTATCCAGGAGGACGGGAGCGCACCTTGGGATGGATTCTCTTCTCTTCAAGTCTCGAGCCAAGTTCGTTTCAACTTAAAAGTAAAACAAAAAATAGAAAGACCAGAAAAAACAAAAATAGCATCCAAATCCAGAGCAAAAGAAAGAAGCAAACAAACGAAAGGAGAGGTTCCCGCCCTCTTTTTCTGACAAAATGAATTGGCGCAGGATGGGGGTGCTTGTCAAGGGAAAATTCTTGAAGACTCAGATGGGGCTCAGGGGTTCTCCATTGCATGTTCCCGTTTTTCATTTGGATTTTTGGACAAGAAATTGTGCCAACATCTCTGCCTCCGTGCAGAGATTTCAAAAACTATTCTCTCGACAATGCCGGGAAAAGTGAGCGTGTTGGCACGTTCGCACCCGTTTTTCGCTGCAACACTTGCTGGTCGTTTTGGTGTGGCCGTGAACTTTCCAAACAGTTTTCCTTGGCCCCCTAAAATGGGAATCGCAGTGAACTATGCACAGAAGGAGTTGGCCTTTGTTTTAAAAACTTCTACAAAAGAAAACAATCCAAAACTCCCTCCCTCTCCCTTCTCTGAGAGCAGGCAAAAAGTGAGTTTGGCGGTCAAAGCACCCAGCGCCTTTTCCTATTTTTCCCATTGATCTTTTGCCATTCAGCTAACACCGCTTCTTTTTCGGCGCTCCAAAAATCCTGCGAGTGTCCCTTTTTGCACCTCGAAAAAAAGTTAACGGGAAAAGTGCCCAAAAGACCGTCATTTTGCGCCGAACCCCAATACCACAAGGGGTTTGCTCTTGCCCCTCTCCAAACTCAACACCGACACCAAGGGGTCATTTCCCCCCTCCGTATCTGTGGCATGACATCTGCCGCTCTTGCCCACGTCCCACTGAGCTCAGCTCCTGTGATGTTTGCTCGATCCTCTCGGATCATTGATGAGTACACTCCCCCATCCTTCTCCCCTGAAGTCTCTCCAACCTTTTCTTTTGTTTCCCTTGCCAGCGAGGAAAGGCTTTCCAACAATGAAGAGAGCACCCTTCAGCAAGGAGAGACCAACCACCTCAACTTATCTTGTTCTTGCGAGGAAATGGTGGAATTTCTCTCCGGCGAGAAGTTTGTCTCTTCCCACCGAGCCGGAGCCACCACAAGTGTCGCGGGAGACTGGGCATTTGGTGCAGAGGGAATGATGGTGATGACAAACTTCCGCTTGGTCTTCATCCCATTCTCTCTCTTTTCCCTTCTCCTGTCTGTCTCGAGCCGCGAGCAATCACCGTGTCTCCACGAGAACGGTGCCCAGACCTCCTCCATTGATTCCCCTCTACCATCCTCACCACTTGACAATAAGTATGACGCCAACAATAACGATAACACTGACCGATCGCCCTCCAGCAACAACGATGGTGACCACGACACCTCTCCCCCCCCTTCCTATGCGCACCCCTGTTCCTTTCGAGTAAATCTTACCGATATCCAAGAGAGCGTAGCGGGTGCTCATCGCCCTCGCGTCACCTGCCAATTCCCAGAATGCCGAAAAGAAGCCCAACTCGCCTCCATCTCCCAAGAAAACGAAGCCAAGTTCTTCACCCTGTCTCTTCCGTTGGCCTCCATTTACCACATTGAGTGTCGCTACCAGTACCAGGCCCTTAATCACTCCCCAAATGGCGACGAACCTGCGGCCGACTGTGGCTATCGTGGGCCGTGGCCCTCTCAATTTCCCCCCGAATGGAGGAGAGAAACTGTTGGGATGTTCGAGGTGGACTGTAAGTCTTTTCGTTCGGTGTTGTTTATCTGTCTCTCTGATTCAGCGGATGCTCTGTCCCCGAACCGTCTTCCCCCTGTCTTTTCATCCAGCGAATTGGTGGAGAACAGTTTCCAAGAGCACTCTTCTTCGATGGATGCAGAATCGAGAAGAAGGGGGAGATCTGTTTCCGTCAAGACAACAATCAACCCCAAAGGCCTCCCCGAGAATCAGAAACAGCAAGAACAAAAACGAGAACAAGTGCAAGGACGAGGGCAAGAGCAAGAGCAAGAGCAACAACAAGAGCAAGAACAGCCTCTGTCTGTTTCCGAGAGCTTTGCCGAGGGGATGACATTTGATAATATGTGTGTTTCTCCGACACCCTCTTCTGGCTTCCCCCCCCAACAAGGAGAGAAGGACCCACGGTCTCTTTTTGCTCTTGGGACATTGTACAATTGGTGCCCCCCTTCTTGGCATTTGGGATACCTGGGAACTTCAGCATCTGGCACTGAGGCAGCCAAGCAGGTGGATGATGATGGTTTTCCACTGCAGTTGGAGGGAGACGATGGGAACCGTTCTTATCCACCTTCATCTTATTCGTCTTCGTCTTCCTCTTCTCCGACGATAAGCGATGCCATGTTTTTTGACCAATTTCTCAAGAGCCTGACACAAAATAGCCTTTTCTTGGAAGGTTCCTCTCATGTTCATCCTTCTGCTTCTTCTACAGCTGGTTCTTCCTCTTCTTCCTCCTCTTTGGGGGGTGCGCGCAAGAAGGCAGCAGCTTCCTGTCCGGACAAACTGTTTGCCTTCTCATTTACCCCAACAAACAGCGACGGGGGGAGGGATTGGGGATGGGGAGTGTTTGAGGCAGAGAAAGAGTTTGATCGCCTTGGATTCTCCCCTCACTTCTGGAAAGTGAGCCATTTAAATGAAAAATACACCGTCTCTCCAACCTATCCCCAGCGCCTGATTGTACCAAAATCTGTTTCGGAGAAGGAGTTGAAGGGTGCTGCTGCCTTTCGCACACAAGGGCGGTTACCTGCTGTGGTTTGGCGCTCGAGGGAGACTGGGGCAGTGATTGCTCGTAGCTCGCAACCTCGTACCGGGATTCTTCGCTCTCGAAACCACGACGATGAGAAACTTCTTCGTGCTGTCGCCCATGCTGCCAAATCATCTGCCCCTGTAGCGAAGAGAACGCGAGAGGAGGGGGGAGGCGGGGGGAGGNGGGGGGGGGAAGAAGGGGAGGAGGAGGCCTGGACCATATGCCTGTTACAATTTTTGATTGTCGACCAAGGCTGAATGCTATTGCGAATCAAACGATTGGAGCTGGGGCGGAGGCGCTGGAGAATTATCCTGGATGCCAATTGGAGTATTTGGGGATTCATAACATCCACACAATGAGAGATTCGTTAAAGAGGGTCCATGATTTGTGTCGCTCAGTGACCAAGTCTGGCAGCAAGTGGTTATCTAGTTTAGAGTACACAGGGTGGTTTCAACATGTATTATTGGTGTTGGGGGGGGCTGTGTCGGTTGTGAAGTGTGTGACCAGCAAAGAATCTCCCTCCTCTGCGCTGGTGCACTGCTCAGATGGGTGGGATCGAACGTCTCAGTTGGTTTCTCTTGCAGAGCTCTTGCTTGATCCATACTATCGCACTTTGGAAGGGTTTGAGGTGTTGGTGGAGAAAGAGTGGCTCTCTTTCGGGCACAAATTTCACGATCGACTAGGGGTGGGGAGGGGGGGGTACTGGGATGAGAGTGAAACGAGCCCAATATTTTTGCAGTGGGTTGAGTGTGTGTGGCATGTGATGAACCAGATGCCCTGTGCGTTTGAGTTTAACTCGAGTTTGTTGATTTTTATCTTGGATAACCTGTTTTCGTGTTTGTTTGGGACGTTTTTGTTGAATTGGAATCGTGATCGGGATGAATTACATATCCGGGGCTCGTCTGCTTCGATTTGGGGGTATGTAAATGCCAACCAACATCGCTTCATCAACCCCTTCTACTCCCCACCCAAAACCCCAAGGGTGCTTTTCCCGATCGTGTGCCCTTCCAAATTACGGTTTTGGGACGAATACTATTGTCGCTATTATTCTTTTCACTCGCAATCGCTGGCGGATGGGATGAAATGGGGGGATCAGATGGAGAGGCTGACGAGTACACATCTCAAAATGAGGGGAGAGTTGAAGGATTTGAAGGAGGAGAAGAGCGATTTGGAGAAGGAATTGAAGGCTTTGAAGCAGAGGGGAGGGGAGGGGGGGTCTCCGTTGCTCACTTCTCCGACACTCGAAAATGTTGTGATTATGGAGAATTATGAGCCTTGAAAAGGGGAGAGTGGGGGTGTTGTTGTAAGAGGAGATGAGCCTGCGAGGTGTTCGTGGTGAATGTGGTGCAAGTGGGAGGTGTGGGTGTGAATATTTTTATTTTCTTCTCCAATGTTCCAAAGCTATTTTATTGCCATTCTCCTTCCCTGGAGGTTGAGAGGTGGGTGTTCTGCAGACCCAGAACAAAAAAAACAAAATAAAATCAAAAAAACTAAACAAAACAAAAAACAAATTCAAAATAAATTTATTTGGAGTATTTCTGAAAGAAAGGTGTTAACAACGAACAACAACAAACAAACGGCAACCACAACACCCCACTCACCTCAGGAACAGTGACCGTAATAGATGAAAGAGAATAATCAGTGAGCATACCAGCATATGGACAAACTTCCCAATGTGCCTCCAATTGAATCTTTGCCCCGCTAAGAGAGAGAGAGAGAGAAGAAAGAAGAGAGACGAAAGAAGAGAGACGAAAGAAGAGAGACGAAAGAAGAGAGACGAAAGAAGAGAAGAAAGAAGAGAGAAGAAAGAAGAGAGAAGAAAGAAGAGAGAAGAGAGAGAAAGCGAGGGAAGGGAGAGGGAAGTTACTTGATCCGCCCATCCCCCACTCAACCGCCCACCCACCCATCCATCATCTACCAACCCTAATTCTCCAGGGGCTTCTCTGAGCACATAGTCCCGTACTTGTTTGAGGTCAAGGTTTGCATCTGTGATTGTGGGTGCATGAGAGGGAGGGAGGGAGGGAGGGAGAGGGCCATTCAAGAGAGAGAGGGAAGTTCAAGAGAGAGAGAGAGAGAGAGAGAGAGAGAGAGAGAGAGAGAGAGGGCCGTTCCGTTCGAGAGAGAGAGAGAGGGCCGTTCCGTTCGAGAGAGAGAGAGA